>JAZAYU010000444.1:127416-184735 GCA_038501625.1 Corbicula japonica | reverse complement strand
CTTTTTAAAGACTCCGAAGATTCAAGGTATATTCAAGGTATAAGCAAAGTCGCGGCTTACCAGGCAGCTATGATTAGAATGTGTGGTTAGTTGCGTGGGAATGGTCTCTCCTTCAAATGGAAGCGGGCTTTGTCTGCCTTTCGGTGAAAATTAGATGACAATTTCGCATTACTTATAACAACAAATGATAATGTTATGAAACGGCATCTGATACTTTAAAAATTAAAATGATAACGCGGCTGAAGCTGACCTAGAGAGTAATGGCAACAATAATGTCTGAAGATATCCCATATCACGTTAAACAATAGGAATAAATATGGAATAAATTAATGTTGATGTTAATTAAAATAACAATAAAAACATGTTAATTATTAATTAGGATCATCCTAGATCATACACGGACTGCCAACAAAGAATGAGGCTCCTCCTGGATTAGATACGGACTTCCAGCTATGAATTAGGGTTATTCTGAATTAGAAACGGACTGCCAACTATGAATATGGAAGATCCTGGACTAGATACGGACTGCCAACTATGAATAAGGATTTTCATGCATTAGATTTGGAATGCTAACTATGGATAAGGATGAATCTGGGTTAGAAACGGACTGTCAACTTTAAAAAGGAGCATCCTAGATAAGGTACCGACTGTCAACTATGGATAAGGATTATCCTGGATTAGCTACGGACTGTCAACTATGAATTAGGATCATCCTGGATAAGATACGGACTGTGAACTATGAATAAGGATCATTCTGGATTATATACGGAATGTCAACCATGAATTAGGATCATCCTGGATAAGATACGGACTGTCAACTTTGAGTTAGGATCATTCTGGATAAAATACGGTCTGTCAACCTTGAATTAGGATCATTCTGGATAAGATACGGACTGTCAACTATGAATTAGGATCATCCCGGATTAGGTACGGACTCTCAACTATGGATCAGGATTATCCTGGATAAGATACGCACTGTAAACTATGAGTTGGGATTATCCTGAATGTGATTCGGACTGCGAAATATGGATGCTAGTGGATGTTTGAGACCCCTTGAAAATTTTGTCGAGTTGATAAAATTACGGGTTGATACGGATGTAGCTTTCAGACTACAGGAGGATACGGATATAGCTTTCGGACTACGGTTGATACGGATTTAGCTTGCACACTACAGGTTGATACGGATATAGCTTGCAGACTACGGGTTGATACGGATGTAGCTTACAGACTACGGGTTGATACGGATGTAGCTTGCAGACTACGGGTTGATACGGATATAGCTTACAGTACGGGTTGCTACGGATGTAGCTTACAGACTACGGGTTGATACGGATGTAGCTTGCAGACTACGGGTTGATACGGATTTAGATTGCAGACCGCTCTAAGGGACGCTGAGTATCGACAAGAATATATATAGGTTAAGTAATTGTCACTGTCGGGCAGGTGATGAGCGGGGCTTTGCGGTATGTTATCATATAACCAGAGAATTGGTGGGATTATTCCATTATGCAATTAAGCTCTAAAGCTTAAACAACAATGATGAACATCAAACCTTGTAGGAAGGAACTGAGCCTATGCTGAATAAGAGCAAGTATTCACATTAGTTTGCCATATCCAAAAGCGCAGGAAAAATATTTTAAGATTAACTTCAAGAATTATTGTACAAGAACTTAAGGTTGATTTATTTTTAATTTCCCAACGAGTATACATATCTTACAGCTGGGTAAATTAATTACCAGTATACATATCTTACAGCTGGGTTAATTAAATACCAGTATACATATCTTACAGCTGGGTTAATTAAATACCAGTTTACATATCTTACAGCTGGGATAATTAAATAATAGTATACATATCTTACAGCTGGGCTAATTAAACACCAGTATACATATCTTACAGCTGGGTTAATTAAATACCAATATACATATCTTACAGCTGGGTTAATTAAATACCAATATACATATCTTACAGCTAGGTTAATTAAATACCATAATAATAAGAGGTTATTAACCGGTGTTCAAGGGCCGGGAGGTGATATCGGCCCGGAGGAGCAATATTGGCCCGAGAGCTTTAGTTCGAGGGCCTATGTTGCTCGGCCGGGCCGATATCACCTCCCGGCCCTTAAACGCCGGTTTAGAACCATTTTATTACATGTGCCGGGCTGATATCAATGTCTGCCATTTTTATGCTCTGTAATTCATACATTTAATGAGCACTAGTCTATTCATTAATTAACTACGTCACGATGAATGCTTTCAATACTACGTCATTTAGAGTTTTGTGACGTAATTAAAGATTGTTTACATTTTCAAACTGTAAAAGAGCAAGTTGCGATGCTGTCAGTTGATTTTTTAGTTTTATTTTTTTTAAGTGACTAACGAACGATTTGATAAAATTTTGCAAGATATGAGATTGTGAAAATGTGAATTCTGGAAGTGTTTTACAGCGGTATGGGTATGTAAAGGCTGTTATTTTTCGAGTATTTCATTCTCATAACGCTGCTGCGAACTTCAATTCAACAAAAACATAAAAGGCATATCTTGTTTCAGAGAATAATAGGCATAAAGCCTAAAGGAAGTATGACGGAACATGATCCGGTGCTTTTTGTTCTTGGTTATCCCTCCCCAGGTATGTACAATGTGTCCCTGTTTCTCATGTCATTTTATCGCTCTTTGAATAAGTCTCATGTCTGCATGCATGTTCTTTTTAAATATGTTACTTCTTGCATCTAGCTCCAAAAAAACTTGAATGGGACTCGATCGATTCAATCGTCGCCATCTTGAAATGAAAAAAGTTTAATCCTGTATCAATGGTTACCACGTGCCATAATTCGTGATACGGGATTTCTGCCCGCGATATCAGGTTTTCGGCCCGCGATATCAGGTTTTCGGCCCGCCCTTTATCATGTAAAGTACCCGGGCATTTTGGTCATTATTTGTTACTATTTATAGTAACACATGTAATAGTATACATATCTTACAGCTGGGTTAATTAAACACCAGTATACATATCTTACAGCTGGGTTAATTAAATACCAGTATACATATCTTACACCTGGGTTAATTAAATATCAGTCTACATATCTTACAGCTGGGTTAATTAAATGCCGTTTTCAATTAAAGATGTACACTGCTCTTTGGCGCGAAACTCCCAAATTTTAACAAATGTTCATGAACATTAGGTGTAAAGTTGGTCAATATGAGTGTTTCTTGACAAAAATAGAATGACTGAAAATTATTTGGTACAAAATATAGCTTATAGTGTAACTAAGGGGGAAAATAAACGGATACAGGCGCCAACAATTGCAGGCTTTACAGATAAAGCCTATATTCACCATTTCTAGCGCTTTTTCAAACAAATACACAGATGCTTGAAGGTTTATTGAATGAAATACTTAATATAGCGTTTATTTTATTAAATTGCATTCACTTGGTCGTCCAGTCTAAATATTTTTGGTCATCTTCCCTGTTTGTCTACACCAGCGGATAAATTCCAGAAGTTGCAATTCCACACAGGTTCTTATTTCTTAACATTCTTATATAACCTTCTATACCCCAAGACGTTCCCCAGCTGTTTTTGACCAACCAGAAATCCTGCTCATTTCTGGTGTTGTACCCAACTACCAAAACTGCGTGGCCGAGATCGTCTTGATCGCAATCAGGTTCGTCATAGATGCCTGAAAAATGCAAAAAAGTGAAATATACATACCAGAAATGGCGACATCTAGAAAATACAGCCTCCCAAGAGACAGGATAAGGAAGCATGAGTTTATGATATTGTTAATTTCTTAGCAAAGCAATGAACACAATTAAGAACTCGGGGTTAAGGTCTTTGAGCTTTAAGTGACAAAACATTTTGCCACTGGACGATAAACCAGGTTCTAGAGTGCACATCATACTTGCTTCTACAGATTCTTATAATTAGAACAAATAAGCATAAGGTGGCTCTATAATAGTTCTTTAGTTTAATTTCTTACAAATTGTTCATAATTATGCTTCTCCGTGATCATTATTGCTTTCTAGGAGAGCGCATATGAGTAAATTTGTTGTGGTTTTTAGATTGATATTAACGAGGTTGGACAGACAGGCATTAGCGCGGGTAAAAAAGTTTCACACTACAATCCAAATGGCCTTCATCAAATTGCCACTAACCATTCCAAGAGGTTCCCTACCGTAAATTAATCCTTTTTGTCTGTTTCACATTCCTATTGATATCTTATATTTTTTGTCAATTTTGGTGAAAATTTTTAGCGTGTTATTTTGTTTTACTTTCCTTCACTGTGCAAGAAGTGCAGTTTGCAACTTATCCCGTCAGTGTTAAAAAGGATCAGTCGGAATGTAGCCGGACCATTCGTAATCCCGTCCCTTAACATAAATTCACAGTAGCGCTATTTTTGCAGTGCGGTGGCCGTAAAAGTCTCCCCGTACATATAGTCTGTATTGTTATCAGAAAAAATAAGCCGTTACCGAAGTCGTGCAGTGATGATAACGTATATTAGGGCTATCCGATCTACTATTTTTTGGGTTGTCCTGGTTAGCTCATTTCGTTCCGTTGTCGGAATAGCAGGGCTATGCGCTGTCGCCGTGACAGCGCGGGTTCGCTCCCAAGTGGAGACAATATCATTTGTAAGAAGCAACGATATTTCGTGATCCTGTCTTTTTATGGAATGTGTTGCAGAAGGAATACAAACGCTCCCATAAACATGGTTAAAACGCTTATTTGAAGCAGATGATGATTACGTTGAAAAAAAAAGAAAACTAAGTAAAAAGGTTCAAACATTTTGAAAACAAGTGGATATTGTTTTCACTAGAAAATGGCTACTCTTAACCGTTTCACTTTCAATTTTCGGAGGAATGGTGTGATTCTTGAGAAAACTTTTGCAGTCAGTGTCCAACTTCTGCCAACATTAAAATGTCAGTGTTTTATCCCTTTTCCCTATGAGAACTACTTACCGCCCTTGTAGTAGCTGAACGAACGTTGAACGTTAATAGCGACAGCTATTGGACCATTTTCGACCAAAGCATACTGCAGGGCTTCCTCATCGTATTTAGGAAGTCGAACATATCCAGTCGTGTAAGCCTTAACCAGCGACTGACTGTATTTACATGTTGACGCCCGGTAAGAAATTTAAAGTTTTATAAAATACACGTAGTTATTTATCCATGTTAGTTATTAGAATTTGTACTATGGTTAATGGTTACGGATACCGGAGACCCAATCGTCTCTTGTGGATAAATCGACATTTATATCGAACACAAATTCAAGGATACATATTAAATACATGATGCAACATAATTTTCATAATTCAAATTGATCTTTGAATACTAAAAATTCAGCCTTTTGTAGCATTTCATAGCGTCTTGGGGAATTTCGTTATAATAAAATGTCTAACATTGCTTTTTAGCCGTTTTTAAACTACCCGAATAATTTGATTGGAGGATATATTTGTACCGGTCTTCTTCTTTAAATCGACCAAATTATGTTTGAAATAATATTTGTTTCACTGAAAATTTAAAAACAAATCAAATTATTGTAGACAGCTTTCGTTCTTTTATAAATTTTATACATTTTACTTTTAGCTTTGCTGATTACTTTTTAAAGTTGGGGATTAAACTTATCTGATAATCGTAACAGATAAGTCACCCCAAGCTCATGGGTACGGATTCAGGTTGCCCATGAATTCGCCTTGATCTTAGTTATGAATAAGTTCTAAGTTAGCATTCTTTTATAACAGGTTTCTCATCTTACGAGTAAAACTAAATCACTCTCATTTGGCATGGTAGAAATTCTTGCAAATGGCTACCAGTATATACCTTTAACGCATTTTATAGATAAACCAACCACATATTTTTTCTGAATGTATTCCTCTCTTTTATGTTTGTATACCCAACAAAAAAGTTCTGCACACACGTGTTTTTTTTGTGTAAATAATATATAAAATAACTGGTATAAATACAAATATTTATATCAAGAATAATCGTCGATTAAAAAAAAACAAGGAATAAAAATCGGTTGGTAAAAAAAACAAGAAATACCAGTTTGAATATGACAGGTGTCAACCTTGAAAAAGTGTAAAATTTGCTGAACATGTATCAAGGTAGAAGTGTGAAATCTATGCAATCAATAGATTTTGTTTCAGAGTAATTATACGCATGCAGTGTGATGATAGCAACATGAAATAATCAATATTTGACACAGATTCATTTCCAGAAAAAACACCCAAACGTAAGTTGTTATTATATTCGCAAACATATTCCTCCTAATCATGTTTAATGCCTGTACATAAAACATTCATTTTGTACACGTGTGTTTGTTAATTCTGCCCCTTCCTTGTATATTGTTATAAATTCATCATTTTCTTGCTCAAGTTAATGTCGTATAATGGGTTATTTTTGCGATTCAAAATTTTCGCGATTTTGCCATAATTTTAATTTTTGCGGTTGTAATTTTAGCGAATTTTCGCCTGTAGAAATTAATTTGCTCGTTTTTACTGTTGCAGTGCATTCATATTGCTATATTTCTCGTAATACTGTACCAGCAAATGTACCTGCAAAATAAAGTATTATAACAACAATAGGAAACAGAGACTTTTTTATAAACGGTGAGAAGGTTGAAATTGTAGATAATTTCGTTTACTTAGGTGTTAGATTTAATTTTAATGGCACTTTTAAACTCTGTGTTAAAACATTACAAGATCAGGCACTTAAGGCCTATTTTAACCTTCTTTATTTATTTGATAGAGTTGATCTGGATGTTAAAACCAAATTTAATCTTTTTGATGCCATGGTTGCTCCTATATTGTTATATGGAGCTGAAGTCTGGGGGGTGTATAATATGCAGGAAATTGACAAATTACATCTTCGCTTTTGTAAATATATACTAGGTGTTAAATCCCAAACACCGAATAATGCAGTATTTGGCGAACTAGGTCGAATGCCACTATATATAATCTGCAAGGAAAGGTCAATTAGGTTTTGGTTAAAGATTATGAAAAATCCACAATCACCAATATATGACTTATATTTAGATCAATGTTTAAATGTAAACGGTAGTTGTTGGGCTAAGCGTATAAATTCGATTATCGATCATCTTGGATATTCTTATCTACACGATAATTTTGATAATAGAATTAATTATATCCCTGCAATTAAAAGAAGGCTTAGAGATCAATTTATTCAGGAGTGGTCTAACAGTATAAATTCTATGCCGAAACTCGAAATGTATTGTAAATATAAAAAAGATTTTGTCTTCGAGGATTATATCTATAAAATTAAAAATACAGAACTAAGAGAATGGTTTACGCGAATTAGATTAAGTTCTCACCAACTTGCAATTGAAACGGGTAGATATCACGGTATTGATAGGGCAAATAGAATATATATCTTATGTAATCAAAACCTTGTTGAATCTGAATATCATTTTGTTTTGTGTTGTCAGAAATTTAGAGAGCTGCGTTTAAAATATATTGGAAACGTTCAGTGGCCAAATACACATAAATTCTGTAAAATGATGTCTTCGAAAAACACCAAATCTTTAACTAATATTTCAAAATTCATAAAGGAAGCAATGCAATATCGTACAAATGCTTTAAGACATACATAAATCTAAACTTATTTAATTTTTTATGGTAGGCAATACTTGGAACTTGTTTTGTTGCTGTTGTTTATCTTTAATATTATTATTATTTATCATTAAACAGAAATTTATAAGATCTGTTAAAACCATTTTATATACCGGTGACATAATTGCATGTTTCGTTTCATGTCTTTGTGTTTAATATGTATGCTTTATTCCCTAGTCTACTTGTAATGTTATAATTGTGTTTTCTTCTCATGTGTTCAATATGTATGTTATATTCCCTAGTTTACTTGTAATGTTATAATTGTGTTTTCTTCACATATGTTCAATATGTATGCCATATTCTCTTATTTGCTTGTTAAGGGCCAAAAGCATGTATTTGCTGATATGCCTAATAAACTTGAAACTTGAAACTATTATTACAAGACGACAGAAGTGTTTGCTAATGAAAGCTGTGCATTTAACAGTTTTTTTTTTCAAACTGTTATGTTAATAAAATTGCCCGTAGCATATATTAAATAGACGTTATGAAGCGATAATTAATCTTGAGTCCGCTGGGGGGATTATAAAGCCTTTTTCAAACAGCTTATTAAGTTTTCAAACAGCTTATTAAGTAACGCTCATCTGCATTGTTTGTAAAGCATAGTATATGCAGCAAATTTTGAAAGTATGAAACTATCACTACCCATGATTTAACGCTTGTCATCAATAGCAATGATTTAGGCCTTCGAACCGTGGTACTTATCTGCCCGAAGCGTTTACATAATTTGTGCACTATGGGATATATTCGATTAGCCCAGAACGTAAAGAACAGTTTTAATAAAGCATACCTACAGTCCTGCAATAAAGTGCACATCGCGATGGTAAAGTTGGGAATTTTTGGCGGTTATTATTTTAGCGAATTCACGACGGTCGCAAAAATAGCGAAAATATTATGCTAGCAAAAAAAAACATTATACGGTATGTTAACCTTTGCATATTATTGCGAATAAATTCATCGTGTACTTGGCTTATGTATCTTGTAAGCACATGTAAGCACCTGCCTCGAACCAACCCGCTTATGGTTATAAATTGTTTCGTCTTACTGATTTTTATAATAATGTTCCACTCATGCATAATAGTGTTTCACTCTAGTGATGGACATATAGAGTGAAGACACAAGCAATCAATACTGCAAAATACTGACCACTCTTAACGCCCAGACTGAGCACAATCTACATCGCCCTTGGTGGATTTTATTACAATTATTGTTTCTACCTCTGCAACGCCGTATTCCTGGATGTATCTTAAAGCTCTTCCTCTCGATCCACCATCACAACCTTCTCTGTCATCCAGCCTACAATCCACTGCTGTTCACTAAAATTTATCAGCTGTCCTGTTTTTTTTCTTATATTGACCTTCCAATGCACCAATCTGTAAAAAATACACATCTTATGAAAAAGTAATATGCATATCAAGAATAGCCATATCCAGTAGACAGAGCCTCCATAGACAGTCAAAAAATAGAGAGAAGAAAAGGGCATGGTTATACAATGATCAGTTTCTAAATTGACGCCACAAACCATCAACAAAATCGAGAACCCGATCGATTACTGGCTTAGAACGGTGCGTGACAAAAGTAATTGCCACTGGGGGGAGGGTTAAACCAGGTACACCAACCTCACACCTCAACAGGTTCTCATATAAACAAACAAGTAAAAGACTTAGTAATCTTGGTGATATAACTCCAACCCAAGCATCAACTCGACAATGTCGCATGCAAAAGCACACAACCATATAAAACATAAGAAATAGATTAAAAGGGAACTTTAAAAGCCACGGAACACGACAAATCACTCAGTCTCACTTAAGTGCGACATTTGCTGTCTTCACCATGTTTGACACTGTAACATTGAATTAACTGCAATTTTCATTATTCCAAATACGTTTCTGCATAGCTTTAACCCATTTGCAAAATATAAACGCAATATAAATCGTATCCCCTGCAGATTTATAAGATGGTATATATTACTTTAAGACCATGGAGACAAAATAAGCATGTCTTCATGAAAAAATTTTACACTTTAAGGCATCTATTAGCTGTTTATTAAAGTCTAATCAGAAAAATTATTTGCTCATTGTACACTTCCACCATGCATTTTTTCTATAAATATCAAGATTCCAGAAGGCACGATAAGTATATTTTTAAAGTCCTTGAAATTTAGATGTCTTCAATCTTCAAGCAATGTACGAGGCCAAATTTATATCAGCACTAAAACTGTAAGCTACTTGTATATATTATAAATCAAATTTACGTTTCAAATGCTTTTAAATATTTCTACCGAAGAAAAATGTCTTTTCCCCAACTTGACTTTGCGGGTCTGTGTAAATCGTCATGTTTTCCGAAAATGTTCTGCGTAATTTTGAAGGAAACAGATACGAGACAGCGCTTTGTACAAGTACCGTCGTGTAAAATTTACAGATAGAAGTAATGGGGTTAATTCTATTTAAAGATAACATATTATTCTATTTACTTATAGTTACAGATCATAAAAAATGACTTTTGATTAAAATTATTAACGTATCATTCAAAAAAATGAAACAGGAACGGGACAGACCAGATACGAGACAAATACAGCATTTTCGGTCGCCGTTAACACAGTTCATTAGTGTCTTTTATTTTTTAAGCTCTGGTGATGTCATTAGACTCGCTCTCCATATTTAGTTGTTTAATACCGCCATAATTATATTGTTTGAATTGCGGGTGTTTTGTGATAAACAAAGAATTTGTAGCCAATATCAACTGGTAAACTTCACAGCAGAAAGGAAGCTCCTGAACTTCAAAGGTCCCTTTTAAATTCATGATGCACTGCTTATAATTCGTTGAAGATTATCTTAAATACTACCTATGTCATACTTCTTACATAAAGAGAATGAAATATGATGTCCCGTACCTTGTTACTGTGTCCCGTACCTTGTTTTATATACATAGGTGTTTGATCATGACCTGATAAGACAGTATTACCGGGAAAGATGTCAAAACTCAAACTAACTTTGAAAAAAGTACATAAAGGTATGAATGTTACCTGTTTTTTTTTCTTTGTTTCTTCTTGCGTGACATTTCACTACCGAAATGGGTAATATCGTCAAAAATGAAATGTGTTGCTGCCTATTGTTTACTTTCTAAGATTATTTTTTACTTTTTTTTTCTCCTTAAATACCTTCAAATAATTTGATAAAAATTTAAATATCAGAAAGGTAATAGGTAATACTTTATACAATCTTCAGAGTTATTTTTTAGAAATCCATGTTTTAAATCTTGTCCCGTATTGATCAGTGTGTCTTGCTGTACTTTATATAAGAATATATTTTCTGTGCAATAATTTGTGACTTTACTATGTATCAATTCCTAATCCTTAATTGTATGTTATTTTACATGTCTTTGTGTACGTTCATCTGTCCGTACGTCTGTCTCTGTCTCACATATTTCCTTTTCAAAAGTTACATGAATAAATCTGGTATATTAAATGTATCTAATCGGGGTAACAACAAGTAGTAAAATTGATACCCGAGTACTCGGATAATCATCCTATCTAGTACTCGAAAGATTATTAACGGTTTTGGAAGAGTGTGTATGCATTATGAATTCAGTTCGTGTCCGTACATCTACAAATTTTTATCTATATTTATGTACTACATACACCATATCAATTAATATAATGAAAATGAAAATTGTGTTATATTAATAATATTATCATAATTATTTTTTTGTTTTGTTTTGAAATAAAAGTATCCAATTTATAGCACATTCATGAGTGCGAGAAGAAATGTTCAAGTATCATTTTCCGGTGGCAGCTAATTCTTTACCATCATTAGTTTATAAAAAAAATAATAAAACCAAACAAATGGACAACTTTTAATCGAACAGCGATTACTCGATTAGTATATTTAGTATTCGATACTCGTAGAACCGACTGAGTACTCGGTTACTCGAGTACTCGTTGCCATCCCTAGTATCTATTGATATTTTCGTTTTATTTTGTAAAATGGCAAAATCACAGTGCATGGAGCATGTTCAGTGTAAATTATGATACAGCATCTTTTGTAAGAAAGTACAACATAGTTAACAAAACTTAAACAGATAGGTGGTGTGTTAGGTACAAACGGTTACCAGATACGGGACAATGACAGTAGCTATAAATGTTACCGTAATGGAAGCATAGTAAAGGTAGTTGGTGTTCTTAAAGGATGATGAAATTAATGCCTACTACATCTTGGTGTCAAAATGCTTTTATAGCGATGATCGACGTTTCTTAAGTGTTAAAAAATTCTCAGACAAGTTTTTTTGTTTAGGTTTTTAATTAATATTTGACGCAACTGACATGAACGAAAGTTAAGTTGTTTTGTGTTGGTAAAAACATTAAAAGAGTGAACAAGTTGTACAATAATAAACACTTATATGATTTATAACAACAAATTCTGGTTATTTTGTTTACAATGTATAATTACACTGCTAGTACATGTACGGGACAAAATCGCACAAGATACGGGACATTCATACCAACATAATTGGAAAAAGATTGAAAAGTAACAGGCACAGATTAGCGTGATCTTATCTTTTGTAAAGGACAATACTTTCACCATGTTAAACCGATTAGTGATATGCTGTAATTAAAATAATTGTTCGATAACTGTTTACTTATAATTGAAATAAACAATATCCAGGTTTCATAGAATAAAAAAGTTGAATTCACGTTGTTATTTTCTAATATGGTTCAAGCTTTAAATTTTTTTCTGATCCGTATGGCGACGGGTATCTATTTGATGGAAATACAAAATATAATTTCATTCCTTGTTGTTAAAATATTTTTATTCAAGCACGATTATTTAAGGTTAAGACTCGTAAATGGCTGTAAAAATGTTATAGCCCCTTAAGTACACAAACACTAATAACTCACAAAGTACGATACTTGTACTGGTCAAACTTCAGATTTAGCACAGACAGACATATATTTATCAAAAAATGTATTTAGATTATATAGATTGGAGAACTTGAAAATTACTATTTTCTACTGTGCATTTGTCGCACTTAAGTGAGACTGAGTGAAATATGAATATGTCGCAGGTTCGGTTTGGTTGAGCCTGCTCATGTGCAGCAAGAAGTTAATAGAATTGTCTAGTAAAAAGGACTGGTACTTACAGACCTTGGTGAGTACAGAGTCCCTTTCATCCCTTAGGGATTGTATTTCACAACATGATCTCTTTTCCTCTCTTCCTTTATGCCGCGTGGGGAGGCTGTGTTTTGTTACTGTGGCGATTCATGATATGCATATTTCACGTTTTTGAGTAAGATCAGCAAGAACACGATACCAGGGATGAACGAAATGGATCGAGCTTCTAGGTTCTTTAACAAGATATCCCTATAAACAAGTATCATTCAAACTTTGAATGTAGATAGACTAGTAATAGTAAACATTTCATCTTATTTTCACTCTAGTGATGGACATATAGAGTGAAGACACAAACAACCAATAGTGAAATATACTGACCGCACTAAACGCCCAGTATGATCCACAACGCCCTTGGCTTTGTACATGTACCTCGGTAACGAAGCCCCGGGCCTTCCAGTTTATCCTGTATAGAAGCGACTGACGACGACGACGGAATAACCTGGAATCATTACTAGACACCACTGTTTCGATCGGGAGAAGTCCTGTATAGTGACTGAGAATCTCTTCTTGCGTCTGGAATCATAAATATGTTATCTTTATATGCTTTGAAAATAACTTACAGAAACGGTTAGACATTTTTTATGGAATTCCAAATAATATAAATAATATTCCAAAAAAAACGTATGAAAATATTTCAAATATTTGAAATGCTGATGAAAACAAAATGCACTTATGCAGTATGCATAATGAAACTGAACTCGTATTTTCCAATAATAAGGGTACATGAAAAAATGGATGAGAGTAAGAGACTAAAAAAACTATACAATATTATACCAGATCGGCGAACTCATTGACTCCCGCATAATAAGTCAACTTTCCTTCCTTGTGCTTTTTGTTGATATTTTTATCAACTTGGTGTTGTCTTCAAAAATCTTCTTTCTCTTTGTTTTTTCTTTGTCATCCTTGTATTTTTTGTCTGTAATTAAATACAGGTACGATTTAAACATTTTTGAAAACAGAATCGTTTATTATAAACACAATGCATGTTAGAAAAGATAGACACATTTTCATGGAAAACTTTCATAGTGTTACTTTGCACCTGAAAATGCAGAAATTTCAGACAGTAATTTGTAGTTTGCGTCATTTTGCTGTCGGATCGGCGGGTTGTTGAGGTATAGCTCCGAGTGAATCCAGTTTTGTTTTTTGCCTCTTCTTATTAATACAATAGTACCTTGCATGCGAAACGATAGGTTTAACGGTTGTTATGCAAAACTGCGAAACAAACTTATAATTTTCCAAAACTATTATTGTAAGTGTTTTCAGTGTCGTTTTTGTATAATTTATAGGTAAGAGATAAGATACTTTACATGCCAATACTTACGAAATATGGCTTTAAACGATTCAAATGTTTCATCCAGTGGTTTTCCATGTTCAATGTCTTCATCCAGACGTTCAAGCTTGTCTTTGTCTTTAGGCGAGAAGCCGAGTCCAGATGTGGCTAGGGCTCCGAAACAACACAGTAAGAGAAGCATGTTACAGGTACGGCTGTTAATCTTAAAAACAGTATACTGAATTACCTTTTAATGTTTGAATTTTTATTTTCCCATAATAAGCGGTTTAGTAAAATGAAGGTGAATGGATTCAAATTCTAATCGAACGGCAACAAGCGAACATGTTAAAAATAAGGTTGTTTTCTTTGATTCCTTAAAACTGCCTATTCGAGGTTGAATGCCGGAGTGTCTTGATAAATTTACTTAATGATTATGTTTTCCTTTTAATCTTCTTGAAATTATATATAAAACCTTTATAAGTTTAGCAACAAAATGAACCGATATTGATATGTGTCTATTATTCATTACATACAGAAAAATCCTCAATAACATTACAGCTCCGTTTAAAGGTTAAACGACTAAATATTGGAACAATAGGGAAAATGTAAATGCATATGATAAAACATAGTATTTTATGTTATTACACATGTCTATAATTTTAAATTAAGGAAAGATTAATAGTAAGTACTAATTTATAGAAAGTTTTGCTAAGCAGATCCTCAAAATTATATAAAATATATATAATTTACTTGTAAAATATTATGAGCAATTGTAGCAGGTAAAACAGACAGCATATGTTTTACCTTATGCATTTTATGTTTTTGTGTTTCATATTTATTTTTATATAATTTAAAAACTTTATCAGGAAAGCAACATATCATATAACCACGTTTTTGAATTGCCTGAAACTAGTAAAAAAAATCACTAAGGTGAATGGAGGCAAAACTAATGGTAACATAAAAAGGAAATCTCGTGTTCGATTTCGATGTTCCATTAATGACCTTCAAATGAATCTAAAACAATCTGACAGACAGGCTATACTTTCACGGTTGGTGCTCCTTCTATATAATTAGTGAAATATGCATATCATGAATTGCCACACCCAGAAAACACAGCCCCAACACGCAGCCAAGATGTAGAGAGGAAGAGAGAGCAAAATAATCAATATCAAAATACAAAAACAATTAACGAAAATGAGAACACGAGGTGTTACCGCCTTGCAACGTTCAGTGGAAAAACAATTCGCCACTGGTGGCTATACCATGTTCTTGGGTGTAACAACCTCAAACTTGCCCCAGGAGGCTTTCAAATGAAGACAAGTAGAAGTTGTCTTGTTAAAATCAATCCAACCCACCCATCAACTCTTCAATGTTGCATGCAAAGGCAGACAAACATAAAACATATGAAGCTTATAAATTGTAAAGCAAAATGGTGGGTTCTCTTTTTCATTAAATGCGGTGTTTTAATGAAAATGATCTTGTAAACCCATCTTTTTTCTTCCTACGTTTTGGCTGCGTGTGGTTGTGTTTTCTAGGAGCGGCGTTTCCTGATATGCATATTTTACTTTATTTTAGATTTTCTGTGAAAATGTTAATCACAAACGAACAGTTTATTAACAATATCTCAAAACATTATGTTTTATGTTATGGATGTACTCACATACTTAATTCATGGGTACGTTATTCAGAGGTAATAGAATTAAATGAGATTTTCCTTATTTGGGAACCGAATCGTATGGTTTATGTTGCCTCTTTAAGCGCTGCTATTAAGTAAAACAGTTTTGTTTTAGCTTATTCTTTTGCACGATGACCAATGTGTTAATATGCTTTAGTTTTAGTTCCGAACATTACTTTAAATATACTTTTCAAAATGCCATAGTGCATGTTTTCCTAGATTACAAGTTAGATATTTTTTATTTTCCTTTCAATGTGTTACTTCATCATAACTGAACTATGTTCCTTAATAATAGTATGTAATTGTCCAACAAATCATTTAAGTTTGTCGTTAAATTTTGAACTTTTTTTTTTCGGGCCCTTCACGGGTAACCCCATTTATTTCATATTACACAGATAATAATATAAAATCATTGATAATATCAAATAACATTCATCATGTTCATAGCAATAAATATCGGTTCAAATTCGGATTCAAATTCAATTCAATTTTGTTCAGTTAATTTATTCAATTTCTATCGGTTCGATCCGATTCATTCATTCATTCATTCATTCATTCACACGTTCATTCATTCATTCACACGTTCGTTCATTCATTCAGTCAATAATTTTCATTTTTGGAAACGATATGGATCATATATTATGAACAAATACCCAGTGAAGCATTCGACCTTACTCGAAACGAAATGGTAAGAACGAAGCAATGAGAATTTGTGTAGCAAAATTGCTAGCATTACTTATGTCACTGTTGACTGTATTGCGAAGCTTATATGCCTTCTTTGATGCATTGGAATATTTCATTAAATTGTTCCCCGTGACGCTTATGCGAAAAAATATTTTTAAGATCCGCTTTAAAGAAAAACACGAAAGACTGTATTTGCAAAGGATGGATTGAGAATTTCACATCATTTCTATATATCCATATGTACCATTTGGTTTCAAATATAAGTGTATTTTTAACATTTGAGAACTTATACGGATTGTATCCAAGCGCTATGTTTTGTGCAGAAAATGTTACAGATGAGAGTCCTATGGCGCGAAATGCCCTGTAAATAATAAGATAAGATTCTTCCCAGAAAGGTTTTACTTTTTCAGTCACAGAATAAATGTATTAGGTTTTCGCGATGTGTTTTGCATAAAGTGCAAAGACCGTTCGACAGGCCCATTAAATTTAACCTATGTTCAGTAAAAATCGCGTTGTGAAGAAATTTCCATTGAAAATTTTTTGCCTTTATGGAAGCATATGAATCTAAACAATTTTTCCAGATATGCTGCCAGTTAAAGTTTGGGTCGAGGTTGAGACGTTCCTCCCACCTTTTCTCTGTATGTAATTTAGATTGATTATTTAAGCAATACAACTGGGTTATTATCAATTTTGACCGCAGTTTGTTGTATTTTATAAATTCTCCTTTAACATCTAAAAGTTTTAAGAATGATGTTGACATTGTAGATCGTTCGTCGACAGACATGTTGGTCGCTAAAATATCAGTGTAGGTTTTTGGAATGCTAGATCGTAAAATTTCCCATTCATGAACCCAATTTTGTTGCAAATTTATTTGTAATTTATTTAATAGCTGGATATCTCATATGAAAGTATTTGTTTCCCTTTCCCATATATCACAAAGTTGTTTGATGTCACTTTTTATAAACGATTTGAATAAGATCGGCTTGTTCCTATATTTTATTTTGTGATTCCCGAAAAGCGACACATTTAGTATATCCGTTTTACGCAAAGGATTAAACGATTTCAGAAATGTACTCCAATTGCTTAATGCGTATTTATAGTACTCGGGCATGGGTTGTCTGAAAGTTATTCTTTCCAAGCAAGACAAAGTGCGTAGAAAGAAATTTTGATTAAACAGCGAATCGACAGTTTTAAAAAAATGTTTACCAATGATATTCCAATTTTGTACCTCTGAATGTATGAGTTTGTACACCATTTTGATCATATTTGCTGATACTATATACGAGACTGAGAAAAGGTTTAAACCTCCTGAATATTTTGGTCGTTTTAAGTTAACTGCCGATATTAATGCACGTTTTGCTTCCCATATAAAATCTGATATTATTTTGTCAATTTCTTCGCAATATTTATCGGGAATGCCGCGCGTTTCTATTTCAAAGTTGATTACTGAATGCACGAACGTTTTAATTATTAACACTTTACCATTTATTGATAGATTTCTAGATTTCCAGACTTGAAGACAAGATTTAATTTTAATTAATATTTTATCACGCCAAAGATTGTCATCATCTATGTTATATCCGTGACATATACCTAGGGTTTTCACATAATTTTTTGTCCAGCTAATATCCTTAAATTTTGGGTTTACATTTTTTAGAGATCCAATGAATAGGCATTTTGTTTTCTCTTTGTTCATTTTGGCTCCTGATGCTTTTTCATAAACAGATAAATCGTCAAAAATATATGTCAGAGATAACTCGTTTTTAGCGAAGAGTTGCGTATCGTCAACGTATTGATTTATTTTTGCTTGTGCCGATCTACCATCGATTATTGGTAATTGAATGCCTACTATATTTTGATTACTTCTTATCTTGCAGGCCATTGGCTCGGCTTGAATGATGTAAAGGAGAGGAGCAATAGGACATCCTTGTTTTATTGAACGCGAAATTGAGAAAAAATCTGAGATATAGCCATTAGTAGTGATTGCTGTTTTAGAAAACTTAAGAAGCATATTCACCCATGAATTTTTTTTTGAAATTTTCAACTTTAATTTACATTTCATCTCATTTCAAATTTTAGACCCATCTTTTTGGTTTATAATTAATAATTCGCATCTTTGCCGAGAAGTAAAGCAGTTTTCTTATTGGGCTTTATAATCTCTTATAATCCTTAGTAAATATATACGTTTTTCAATGTTCATTCAAATGTTATAAATATTTCTTTAATATTCAAAACTCATATACCTTTGTATCACAATATTTTGTAAGACTGTTTTACTGGTCTAGACACACTTTATGATGATCATGTTATACCTATAGTCTGTTTGCATTCGTTAGCACAATCTCTAAACGAAAATGCGCTAAATATATCAGTAATTCTTTTTTTCATTAAATGCTTCAATCATACAAATAAAATACAGCACATTGAATAAACTTGAGTAATCGGCAAAAATTGCAAAAATTTTTATCAGTGTGACAGCGACCAGACCGGACTGCATTTTAAAAGACATGGTTTTAAAAGCTCACTTGTTATCTACATTGTAAGATATTGCAATTAACAAAAGTAACATGCCATCCACTACGTACAACGATACATCAAAACCGCATATTCGCATTTATTCAATAAAAACTGTTGTTGTGAAAATCTGTGTGATTAATTTCACATTAATATTAAGTATTACTTGAATATAGATATACAGTGTAATTATGGATATATTTTTTATAAGTATACCAGTTTAAATTTAACATGTACTAGTCGAAAAAATGGACCCATTTGCGAATATTATTGGTAACCAATACCACTATAGCATCCATAGAAAACAACTAACATTTAATAAAAGTTTTCTTCATTAGTATTGCACTATACCAGTTTTAAGCAAATGGAACTTTGATAATATTAAATTTAAGTTGAAATACTTTTAGTAAAATATGTAGCAAGTTCGGTTACTTTGAATTTCATTAATAAGTTGTGCTTCAATTGGTAAAAGCACTGTAACTATAATCTCTGATTTTCAAAAAGTATTTCAAATTTTCCTTACCTTTAACAAACAGCGTTCTTGTCCAGAATACATAGCTATTTCACAGAGTATCCTTTACTTGAAAAGGTATGTGCGCATTGGTGAGCATACTCCGCTTATATACTGTTCAGTCAGACAACATAACAATTAAACTTATTGTAGTGTCAGCGGAATAGGCGCAATCAACGTCATATGTATCCAATGATATTAAATAATCACAAATAAATTCACTGTTAGGGACGCCTACCATGTATGGTACCAATGGATGTTAACCATGTTTGTCTCATGATATTGATTTATAAGTTTACTAGTCATGTAAGTAGAGCAACAAAATGGGTTAATTTCTCAACAAATAGTAATTTCAAACACGTGCCCTTATATGAACTACCTTTTAGCGATCACACAAACCCATCGTGTTTCAAAACATTTTAAACAATAACAAACCCATTAGGCCTACACCGTGGTCAAGTCATATACTTTCTGTAAAACTTCCACTCTTCTCTGTGTCCCGGATATAGTTACTGTAATTTTCACAAAATGGACCCGTTTGGACTGCATTTGTTGTGTTTTTCGTGTTGAAACGTATTTTTCTTGAGCTAAACTAAAGTGAATAACTATGACTATACAGAAAATAACTGCACATGGCTAAAGATTATAAAACTGTGAATGGAAACCAGTCTCAAATCTCAATCAGCTGATTTGTTGAAATGCTTTAAATTTGAGATTTGTTTCGATTCCCAGTTTTATAACCTTGATGACCAAAGGACAAATCAGATTAAAATTTGTAGTATGCGTTCAATTGGAAAATCAATCAAAGCACAAGAATTGAACATCGATACTAGATTCAAGAAATATATGCATTTATATGAAAGTAACAATCAACGCAATAAAGCACAACAGGCTACACATCTGCAGAAATATTTTTGGTCGCAAATTAAGAACAAAATTTCCAGAACCTCAAGCATATCGCGCTTTAAATAAATCACGCATGCGCGCCAAGTAAAATGTTAAAAACCAAAGGAGAAAATGAACGATTATGCTAACTGAAAAACCACGGAGATCTGCCCTGTTTGTACTTTTGACACGAAACTTAATGTTGACATTTCCTTCTGTCCTTCTGTCCGTAACAACCACTAAACGGTGGCTATTACTCTACCATTTTTAAATTTGTCTTCATCAAACACGCTCGTGATGATACTATATTCTTTAGGTCAAGATCACATTTGAGGGAGTTTTGCCCCTTTTGTACTTTTGAAACGAAACTGAACGTTGGCTGTAACTGCCATTTCTCAAAATATCTCCGTCAAATATTCAATAATATTGCTTATGTCAAAATGCTTGTGATGATGCCAAATTCTTTAGGCCAGGCTCACATTTGATGGAGCTATGTCCCTTTTTGTACTTGAATCTTTACTCTCAAAACTTAACATTGACTTTAACTTTGCCATTTTGTAATATGTCGTTATCAAACTTTGAAATTTTATTGCTCGGTGCAAGTTCTTTAGGTCAATATTGAGTTATGCCCCATTTTGTACATTGTACTTGCATTTTTATTCCGACATACGCGTAGTACCAGAGGGCGACACAAGTGTTCAACTGAACACCCATGTAGTACTATAATGAAATAAACACTTTGGAGCAAAGTATCAAGAAATGGTCATTCTAAGAAAGAGCATTCTACAAAACGCTTACATTCACGAAATATTGATTTTAGAATACCAATTATGAACAATGACTTGTTTTACATACCTTTACAATACCGGTACTCAAACGTATAAAATCAAAGATAACAATGCGGATAGGAGTATATTGCAGTAAGCTGTTGAATTTGCGCGTAATTATATACGATTGTTAATTGAAATGTAATTAAACTAATTGAAAATGGTCATATTCATACATAAACTCTACATTAAAATGAATTAATTAATAATTAAATTCTGGGCCAGACAGCACAGCTTGTTGAAAGTTATACTTAGTATGCATATAGATTTCAGATTGTGTTGCAATATTCATTCCTTATCAACTTTAAATTATTGGTATTTGCCATTATCTGGCTGTATCTATTTCGCGTTCAACAACCTTGTTTGTAACAATACACTCAGTCAAACCTGTGTTAACCAGCCACCGAAGAAAGTGACAAAAAGTGGCTGCTTAACACAAGTGACTGTTTAAGACGGTTAAAAGTTAGAACAAACAGTCAGTTACGGACATACTCAAACTGGTTGTTTAAGACAGGTGGTTATTGAATGCAGGTGGCTGCTGAGGCAGGTTAAACTGTAGGTTTAAAACTACTTCTTTGTGCACACTCATCTAATACAGATTATACGAAACTATCAGTTGGTTTTAAGAAAGAAGACTTAATTTAATAAATATATATCGGTGATAAATCACAGAATACGTCACTGGCCGAATGTCAAACCGAAAATGACAAGATTTCTTTATATATGCCCAAAGGTCGGTTACAAATCTTTGAAACAATTCTAGCACGAATTGGTAATTATACTATTTTACTTTCAAAATGCTCACTTATTTACTTATGTGCTGGGAAAGGTCATTTGAAAAATGTATATTGTAAAAATCGATTGTGACAGTATATACATTGTATACTACATGTAACAGGTTTTCATAACATGTTATTGATAACATCTGAATAACGAATCCAACTACTGACTGGTCAAAGGTTATTAAACAGGGTTTTTGAGACCAGTCTCAAAATCTTAGCATTTGATTGGCATCTGACCAGTGTCCATTTCAGCAAACCAGAGGTTGGGATTTTATACTTGTTTCCAGTTTAAGTTTCATGATCGTGGACACCTATCTCAAAATAATTAACCAATCAAGAATGAAGAATAAACTGCACCAATTTTGACCTAAAATCGGCCGAAAATTTTTTGTTTCAAATGATTTAGAATTATTATTAAAATAAAAATATGATGTTTGGGCAACCCAAAAATAGCAAATAAAGATCTCAAATGTTGTTTTCAGCTGCTAAGCATTGGAGTAAAAACTAGAATTTATTTATATATGTGAATTACGTTATATTTGTACCAATTCTGAGAACATTTTATGTGTTTCAATATAAATTCACGCTTCTGTCGCGTTTATTTATATTTCTTTGATGGTATCAGTGTTCATGCGTACAACTTTGATAATATTTAATATGAATCCGCTGGACAAATGTCCGTTATTAATTCAAAATCACGTGTTTTCGAAAGAAAATTCCAAATGCCTCTTGAGTATTTTGTTTAATCCATACTGCTCTTTTTACTTCGACGGAAAGTATATATCTGGCGTTCTGCATTTGGATTTCATGTCGTTGTCTTAAAGAAATTTAGGTAAAGGTTGATAGCGAATTACGTTATAACATATGTGAATTACGTTATAACATATGTGAATTACGTTATAACATATGTGAATTACGTTATAACATATGTGAATTACGTTATAACATATGTGAATTACGTTATAACATATGTGAATTACGTTATAACATATGTGAATTACGTTATAACATATGTGAATTACGTTATAACATATGTGAATTACGTTATAACATATGTGCATTACGTTAGACAGATATCAAGAGATCACTTTCTTAAAATATGCAAATTATTAATCAAAATTTCCAACAAATGATGAGTCAAGCATGTTCAAATACAAAAAATATCATAATATTCAAATTTCACTTTAAAACATGTTAAGAACTAGAAATACAAAACATGATGAAATTTTCTTTTGTAGGCAGCCATACACATCTTCAGAAAATTGCACTGTTACATGTTACAGTAGCACTTATAAATGAAGTGGTTAAGAAAAAAATGACATCATAGCCCGTGCTCATGTCATAAACCAGGTCAAATTATACAGTGTTATGGTGAAATAGTGACTTCTGGTATGGTGCATGTAACGCAATTCACAGCAACGTAATTCACAATTTTATATAAAGCGGGATGGTACCAATGCAGATTATCTGCAGGATCTTAACGATGCACAATATTTGAGAGTGGAATGAGTCTTAAATATAGAGAAAACTGAAAAATGTTTTGATTTGTTAACATGACACACTGAACGTAATTCACGTTTTAAATGTTGAACATCCATTTAGCCAATACATGCACCTTTTATTTTTTAATTCATTATAAGATCTCAAGAATTACTAGAATTCTGAACTATTTGAACAATTTAGGATTGGAATAGCATTAAACTGTGATAAATTTGTTCTTTGTATATCTGTATTGGAAGTCTAATTGGTGTAACGTAATTCACATTCATTTTTGGGACATAGTGTAATTATACATTACAGAGTCAAAAATATATAAATAATGTTAAGTCGAGTTTTCAAAGACTTAGACATGTCATTATGATATGCACAATACAAAACAATGAAGGTGTAATATTAAATCACCTCGCAGTGTTAATTATATTAAAACACTCGGGTTTGTGACATTTTTTGGCATTTTTGGAATCATTTAGATAAGTAAAAAATTATTTTACATGACAGTTGTTTACCCACAAGAAACTACATGATGAGTGTGAAGACACTGCAACAGGATAACTAGTTGCACATGTTTTGTTAAGAAAATCTAAAAAGTTTTGTTTTACATGCTTTGTGACATAAAAATATAGCAATTGGTGCACTTTAACTGAATTTGGACGCTCATATGCTCAACAGTTGATAATGGTTGAGAACACTATACAAGAAACAAACTAAAAGTTGACATTTTAACTTCTTAACCCCCGTTGGTCACGGTCATCAGACACAACACTTTGTTTTGTTGATGTGTTTACATATGCTGAGATTGAGAGGATACTGTGAGCATTTACAAAATATTGCTCTTGACACCTGATTTTTGACAGACAGACAGACAGACAGACAGATAGACAGGCAGGCAGGCAGGCAGGCAGGCAGGCAAACACTCAGACAGACAGATGGGCAGGCAGGCAGGCAGGCTGGCACAGGCAGGCAGGCTGGCAGGCAGGCAGGCAGGCAGGCAGGCAGGCAGGCAGGCAGGCAGGCAGGCAGGCAGGCAGGCAGGCAGGCAGACAGACCGCGGACTGACAGACATGACATAGAAGCATAGAAGTCGGAAGGATATCCCCATATAAATATTTTGTTAAAAAACCTATAACTGATAAAAATGCTAGGTTGGTTGATGACATGAGAAATAACGTCTCATATAAAGCTGGTTAACAAGGAAGCATGTTACATACTATTAGAGAACACCTTAAAATTTTGACAAGAGATAAGATGGTAACACCAATGTCAGAACAAGCAGGAAAGCTCGTCATTTTTTCTTTATTTTCTTAATTATTTAAGCATAAACCAGACATGCTGCAGAGTCAACAGAGCTAGAATTATCATACCATGACTGACACTAAAGCGTTTTACTTATTGAAACAGAATGAAACAAGAAAATTGGTCAATAAACAGAAAAGCAAATTTTGAAGCAGCTTTCACCTATTTTCTATGATTCAATAATCCAGCCAATTATATTCGAAACTCAGTTATAATGATACGGTTTTTAACTACTATTTTTCAATCAGGCACACATTCCAAAAATTGAGTATGACTTGATATGCATTGCCTCCCACTAGTTAAAACCCCCAGTGGCAAATTGTTCTGCCGCTGACCGTTCCATGGCAGAAACCCTAAAGTATATTTCGTTATTTTAATTGTTGGTGCTGTCTTATTTGATTTTCTTATAAACACATTCTCATTTATCTCTCTACGTTCTGGCTGCGTGGGGAAGCTGAGTTTTCTGGGTAAGGCTTCTTTGCTTTACCTTCTATGTTTTATATGTCCGTTCGGATTTGCAGGCAACATTGTCGAATTAATAGGTGAGATGGAGTTATTTCACCATGATAACTTTTACCTGCTTGTTCATATGAGAACCTGTTGGGGCAAGTGAGAGGATGGTACACCCTAGAACCTGGTCTAAACCGCAAGTGGAATTGTTTTGCCACTGACCGTTCCAAGAAGATAACCCGAAAAGTTGTCTTTTTGTTAATTGTTTATTGGTGTAATTAATCGTCTTATAATCACGTGTTCTCTTTTTCTCTTTACTTTTTGGCTGCGTGAGGAGACTGTGTTTACTGGGTGTGACAATTCCTGATATGCATATTTTACTGTTTTGTCCATCAACATACATCACTTAACAAGCATTAGGCTTTTCTCGTAGGAATGCACACCAAAAATCTTCGCTTCAGGTAGGATAAGCACATGACATGGCTTAATACACCGTTTGTACATTGAGTTAGCTAGTCTCAGTTATTCAGATGCTCTGATTCCGTCGGAGCAGTGTGATACTGATGACAGAACGTCTAGATGATCTAGACTATGATTAAGCCTGCTTATTTTCTAGTCCGATGCAACCTGATAATTATGGAGCGCGGCTGGTTATATATAGCATGTTAAGGCAGTTAGCCACGGCTTTTAATGTAGTTTTGGTCGAACACCAGTTTTAATGCATATCACAACGATGTTTAACTTATTTGCTGTTCCACGCTAATAAAGTTCAATGGCCTATTTAAGTGTAATTCTCAGTTGTCTCTTTGTTTTTGTTGCAGCAGAGTACCCACAAAGTTAAATAACACGATCAAGTTTGTACTGCGTGTGTATTCAGTAGGATTGGTGGGAACATACTGTTATATAACTCGTGACTTCTAAAATTACTGAACATCTAGTGAATATTATTGTGTACGTACTATGAAACAATAAACCACAGAAGAGACAATTAACTTACATTTCCATTAGTCCGAATATATAAGATTACAAACAGAAAGACGCAATGACATGTGTATACTTATTTTATTTTAGTATGCAATAAAACCAGAATCTAACCTGGCACTGCATTAAACTAAATCACTACTTAGCATTATCATTATAACAACAACGACAATATATAATTTACGTCAACATTGCTCTATAATTCTAAGATATTACTTGAAAAAAGTAATAATTAAACCGTTATGTTTGTATATAAACAAACACAGTGTACTAAATCAATAAACGTAATACTACTTCATGTATTTATTATCCAACTATTTCCTTGTTACATTCAGCAGTAAAGCTTGCTGACAAAGATAGGAACCATGCATATTTACCCAGTCAACATCGTGAATAGGTCCAATGGCATCTGGGCTGGATCTCTGGGATACCTGTAAATACTGTTTGTTGCCGACAACAGCAATAATGAACAGATCGGCTAATATTAATATAAAAAAGAACTAAAATGTGCCTTTCCCACTCTTGAATGTCCAATCATCCTCAACGATATACTTCCAGCTTTTAAAATTTTGCATTTGGCGTTGTCTGGGATATGCCGAATTTATTTTCTCAGATCCTTTGTCAAAATTCTATTTTGTTCAGTTCTGCATACTGTTTTCTCGTTTAGGGAAAACACATTCTATTATCTGGGGACCATACGCCGCTGAACATGGAATTGTATTGATCTGGAAATACCGCATTGAAGGTTCCATGTTCACCGCCATATTAATACCATCGTTTGGGATAGATCGAAATTGTATTGTTTATTGTGTAAATATTGAGTTACACTCAACCCGGAGCAAGGCGGAGTGGACAGTTCCCATTACTGCCCATTACTGCCCATGAATAGGCTCAATCAAACGGAGCCTGCAGAATTTTCTTATTTGTCGTGTTCGGTGGCTTACAAAGTTCCATTTTAATATATGTTTTAGGCATTGCATTTCGCCCAGTTTGCTTGACATACCCTAGGGATACGTTGAAATGCAACGTGATAATGGTGCCCAATAACCAAAGGTTAATGAACCTTAAAAATTAGTCCTGCTTTTCCGGCAAACAACTTACAACAGATGTAAAAGTTTCTTAATAAGTTCTAGATATATAAACTTATATACCTAATTCAGAATCTCACGTTCAGGTTCCCGTTTCTCGATCCAAGCTTTGGTCGAAAGACAGTTACCAGCAGTAGGAACATATGAAACCGCTTTGATTGCCTTTCTATGAAATTACTATTCCGAACAATAACCTGGAAAAATGTTTGAGGAAACTCATCAACCTTGGTGTGTATTAAGCCTTGTTGAGATATTGTTCAAGGTTGCCTTCGGAGTCACTGTAATCAAGCTCATGATCATGGTTTCTTAAAAAAGGGAATTCGTTATCAAATGGCTTGTTATTTTCTTATTTTCGATTCAATGCAATGTCAAAGC
Source organism: Corbicula japonica (assembly GCA_038501625.1). Classification (NCBI taxonomy): domain Eukaryota; kingdom Metazoa; phylum Mollusca; class Bivalvia; order Venerida; family Cyrenidae; genus Corbicula; species Corbicula japonica. Next base: position 157,112 of record JAZAYU010000444.1, on the reverse strand, counting down.
GAGGAAATATGTACACATTTAAGAGACTCATCTGTTATATATTTCATTGAGACCAAGTTTTCAAGTTTTAGACAAAGTGAAATATGCAATGCATATCAGGAGGTGCCACACTAAGAAAACACAGCCTCCCCAAACAGCCAAACAATAAAAAGAAAACGAGAGCATGAGTTTATAAAATGATTTTCTTCTAATGATGACAGAATCTCCAAGGCGGAAATATCGGAGCACTTCTGTTCCGTTTGTTTTCCAATGCTCAGCCGTCGATTCACGCACAGCTGTATTTGTTTTGTTTTACTTCTAATGATGACAGAATCTCCAAGGCGAAAATATCGAAGCACTTCTGTTCCGTTTGTTTTCCAATGCTCAGCCGTCGATTGGCGCACAGCTGTATTTGTTTTGTTTTACTTCTAATGATGACAGAATCTCCAAGGCGGAAATATCGAAGCACTTCTGTTCCGTTTGTTTTCCAATGCTCAGCCGTCGATTGACGCACAGCTGTATTTGTTTTGTTTTACTTCTAATGATGACAGAATCTCCAAGGCGGAAATATCGAAGCACTTCTGTTCCGTTTGTTTTCCAATGCTCAGCCGTCGATTGGCGCACAGCTGTATTTGTTTTGTTTTACTTCTAATAATGACAGAATATCCAAGGCGGAAATATCGAAGCACTTCTGTTCCGTTTGTTTTCCAATGCTCAGCCGTCGATTCACGCACAGCTGTATTTGTTTTGTTTTACTTCTAATGATGACAGAATCTCCAAGGCGGAAATATCGAAGCACTTCTGTTACGTTCGTTTTCCACTGCTCAGTCGTCGATTGGCGCACAGCTGTATGTATTTGGGATTATTTCCAAAAGATAGTATTTTTCTTAGTTGTGAGAACTTTTTCAAATGAATTCCTATACAGATATATGGCTTTTTCTTTGGGACTGTTTTCGCTTCGTTAATCAAAGTGTGGACATTCAAACAAGAACAGACCTGATGGAACAAGGAAGAGAAATACAAATATATTTATCAACGTTTCTACGTGGTTCATCTCAGGTATGCTTCAAGGTTATTTGGTTGTTAGGATTCACGAAATTCTCGCGTAGTGTCATTATATATGAAAGTAAACCTTGTTTTAAATTTATTCGAGTGGTTGCATTGCTATTGTACAGACATAATAATTATTTCTGATTTTCCGTCCCCCCTCTTTTGATGTGTTTGATTTCACCATTTGCGAAAAAGGTAACACATTTCCACACTTTCAGTTTATAGGTAGAAGATTTATGACCTTAACTGTCTCATTTTGTTTCTACGATTGTTATCAAGATTTGTTTGTTGTTTTCTTTTGTTTCAAAAGTCACTTAGAAGTTGTTATGATTCATTTTTTATATAAGATTGGTTCGTAATTATTGACGTTTATATCAAACGCTAATCAGAAGCTTCATTGGATTGAGTCCTTTTTCCTTTTGGCGTGAATGCTTGATTCTAATGGTTTTTAACAAATTTCAAAATCACCACTAAGTGTAAAATTTAAGTGCCACTTGGCAAAATGGCATTTGTTCGAAAAAAGAGAAGAAACTTGACTAACATTTCATCATATTTCATTGTATTGGCTTGAATTCGTATTGATTTTAAGTTACCGTGACAATTAGAAATTTTATAATTTAAATTTTATCTTGAATTAGATTAATAGTTACTGGAAGAATAATTTGACACGATTTACAAGCGGAATTGGATATATTTTCTACGCTTAAAACGAGTAGGACAAAGAAAACTTTTAAGCGGAGAATGTAGCATTTTAATCGAGTTTGCTGAAATGATTTTAATGGATTGATCTCCCATAACCTGCCAAAGTTTGAATGCTATGTTCGATTCGATTTAGAATAAAGATTAGATACTTAATTTAAAAATAATTGATAAACGCTTAACATTGAATTGATTAGCATGATTATTTGTTTAGAATGCAAATTTAACCACTTGGCGCTGTTTATTTGACTTCGAAGTGTTTTGATTGTTTTAACTTCAATAAGGATTTGCGTAAATGGCAAATTGGCGTTAACTCGAAGTGTAGCTAAGTGCATATGTTTGATTTGATTTGCACTTGGCGCTGTGTAGCTGCTTAGCTGTGTTGGGAAATTCTAATTCCGATTGGCGATGCAGTGCCGATTGGCGCTGTATTTGAATGGAATTGTGTTTTGAAGACTAGCCGATTGTCATGAAAGTGAGTGCCACTTGGCGCTGCATTGCTTGTGTTTAGGTTGATTATCAGATAATATTGCCTCTGCCTGGGAGCGAACCTCGCCAAGTGGCGTAAAATTGAAGTGCCGATTGGCGCTGTTTTGCCATTTTGCGCTGTGCTGGAATGGAATAGTTTTTTGAAAATAGCCGATTGGCTTGAAAGTGAGTGCCATTTGGAGCTGCTTATGTTGTGTTTAGTTTAATTATCAGATGATATTGCCTCTGCCTTGGAGCAAACCTCGCCACGTGGCGTAAAATTGAAGTGCAGATTGGCGCTGTGTTGGAATGGACTTGTTTTTGGCTTGAAAGTGAGAGCCGTTGGCGCTGGATTGGCTGAATTTAATTGTTCTTAATGTTAGCGAGTTAAGTCGAATGTAAAAACTGGATAAGATGATTGGAATTTACACAAAGACGTTTAGTTTAATAAGGGCGTGTCTGTTTCATTATTTAAACCATGGGCGCAGATTACTAGCAAACAATACTGGCTGTTTTTCTTTTGTATATGTATGAGATCATGTTATTTTTCAAGTAGGTTCTGGATTATATTAAACATTCATTGAAAAATGCTCGAAGATTTCGGTTGTGAGGTTTGACACGAACCAAGACGAGGATGCAGAAAAGATGGACTAATGGACCTTAATGAAATGCTATTGTTGAAATAGCATGTAGCAATGCAATACGACCATTTCTTATGTACTTGGTGTTCTTATTCCTTTCTACCTATGAATTATATAACTTGAATATGGGATAAATAATTAATTTCGTCTGAACGCAGTGAATAAGAAATTGCATATAAACATGATGATTTTTTTCCACAAAAACACGCTCCGTGTATTTCTTTCTGGTCATGGCAACATGATTTTATATCACAATTAAAATTATCCTTTGAATGAGAATATCCCTAGTACATCGAAATAATTTGCTGTGTTTTAAAACTGAATAACCTGAAAAAAGGAAATATGCATATCAGGAATGGTTACATTCATAAAACACAGCCTCCCCACACGGTGAAAACATTGAGAGCAATATCTTTGAGAAATTTCTGTTATGTTTCTTTAAGTCATTGAGATGGAGAGGGGCGCTCGCATCCTTGTCCTATAGACTATATTCAAGTTTTAGAAAAAATTAAAAGCGCAGTGCATATCAGGAAGAGCCACACAGAATACACAGCCTGCCTACACAGCAAAACAATAAAGTGAAAGAGGGATCATGGGTTTATAAAATGATTAATTTCAAACTAGACATAACAAACAATTAACCCAAAAGAGAACTTGGCTGACAGACCAGTTTGCAATTGAGGGTTTAAACAAGGTTCTCGGTTGCTGTTTTGAGAGGTTGTGTGATGATGATGAGTGATATCCTTCAATATAGAAACACTTTTGTAACTTTCGTTTTCCACTTCTCAGCATAATTTGTGATTAAGTCCAAGAATTAAATATTGCTTTAAGGTGTAAGAACTATTACAAACAATACAGGTATATGACTTTGTCTATAGAACTATTTTCGCAAGAAAACTTACACTAAGAAAGACCTGATGGAGGACATGACACGATAAGTGATAAGCAAAATTTATAAAGAGAGTGCAAGATAATTACAGAATCTAAATTGTTTCCTAAGCGACTGGGTCGTTAATCTAAAACTATGAGCGCAACAACTGTCGTTTCTACGCTTTTGTATTTAAATTGTTAATTAGAGGGCCCGAGAAATTTTTGCTAAATATTCATAATAAGAATAGTTTCTGTTTATATGTACATGTATAATTGCAACTGAAAATCAAAATAATGTAATCAGTCAATGGACAGCTATAAAGTCGGAAACAGACATCAGGAAGTCACACTCCTTTAATCTTTTTCAACGATTTCTCCATCATTAATCTCTTGTCCATACACGTTAACCTCTTGTAATTGTCGTTCTTGTCATTATCATTGCAATCTTCATAGAGCAATCAACGTCAGTACAATCCTCAGCATCACCGCCGCCAAAGCTATAATTTCACAAATACAGCAGATACAAAACTGACAGTAAATGTTTTCGGTAATTCTGACTATTTAGTAATCTCAGACTTGAAATGCGGACATTTATAAGATTATATATTATATAACCAAACGAAATACAAATAAGAACATGTTCAAACTTTGTCCCTTTTCTCAAATAAGCTTCATCTTTAGAAAGATTAATTAGTTAACCCTTTGAATCACTAACACGTCAACTCAACTGGTTCCGACCGAGCTGAACTGAAATATATTTGGAAACAAGACGAACATACAGAGCGGCAGCATACTGGGATGTGTCCAGATATATGGCATACCAGAAATAGCCACAGTCAGAAAACAGAGCCCCCACTCACATACACAGCCGAAAAGCAGGGAAAGATTTATGACTTTTAATAGAATCTTTAACAAAAATGTGTCTCCTGAAATATTTGTGTTTGAACTATTAATAAGATGGCAAAAGATGTTTCAAAATACTTAATACTCATTAGCTCATTAAACCTGGTAAACGTGTATTCTAATTCGTTATCAAGTAGTAGTCTATTGTCGTCAGCATGTTCAATTACAATATTGAACCACCAAATTTATGTAATCTATCAACAGCCAGAAGTTGAAATCGGAATTAAATATCAGGAAGTTACACTTCTTTAATCTCATGCTACTTCTCCTTCCATCATCCATTAATTTCCTAACGGAACTATATGTTTTTTCTTTTGAATTAAATTGAAATATATGTGGAAAAAGATTAAATACAAACGGACAGCATACTGGCATGCAATTTAACTACTTAGAGCCAATATCGGACATCCTGTTCCGGTGCGACACTGTAGCTTCGTTAAATTACATGACACTACGCCTCATTTTAGCTTTTCTACACCATATAATCACGATAATAGGTACCAAATTAAGTGTTCAGAGATCCACAAAGGAGACTTCCATAATAATTATTTTGCATGCTTGGTTTGATTTGTCTTTATATTATTGGCGGTGATGGAACGAGCAAAGCAACTTGAGGCCATTCGTTCCATCTTCTCTGAAAATAAATTGTCCAATTTGTTTTGAGAAGAACTAAACGTAAATTTCGTCGGTTTATATTGCACATTCAAAAGCTATTCATTGCAGTTTGAAATCTCAGTGGGTATCTCAGTTGTTTGCACGAGTTCCTCTCCATAAACTAGCAGTTTTGAGTCCACATTTCTTAAATGAAAACTACCAACAGTCTCTTGGATAAGACCTTCATGTTTGACGGTGTTCCAGTCTAGTGATTCTGATAATCGGACATTTAAAACAGGGACGATTCTAGGACTGTCACAGATATCCCTCTGTTTCTTGTACTTTCCTCCTGCCTAAATGATTTATAGTTTCTCTAATCTTGCTCCCAGAAGAACATAAAATGAACAGGAACAGTATCAAAGATTCAAAATTAAAAGAAAAATAAAATTCAATATTGAAAATTAAATAAATGGTACATGGAATGTACAGTGCAAACTCTGTTTTATTGCGCCTGTTCATTTACTGACGAAAATGCAAATTATGCATTATATGTTGACATTAAAATCACTTCCGATCATAAGCGTATTGTCAGGAAATTTGATGATATCTGATCATATTTATCCGGTGTGTAAGAACAAAACGGCAATAAAGTGAGAAGTTTATCACTGATTCAACAAATGAATATATCGTATTTTCATGTTTGATCATTTATGTATTAAATGAATATAAGCCGACACTGGGAATGGAACCCGAACGGCAACATGGCCTAGACTCATAACGTCGGACATTCTACCAATTCAGCTTGCCCGAACAACCACAAAACTGTTGCGCGGACAGCCCTAGTTTGGTTTGCAATAAACGATTGTAAGCCCGCACTGGCAACATATGGCAGTATGTTCTAACCACAAAACGTCGAGCACTTCACCGATTGAGCATGCTCGTATAACGCCAAAAAAGGTTGCGCAAATAATCCTGATTAAGTATAAAAATATAAACATTGACCTTCTTAACATATGATTTACATTCAATGTTTCCTCACATCGGTATGATCATAATCGGGTTCATTCACACTGGATACAGTTTGCTTTTCACCCATGTTCGTTGCCTTCCAACTTATAGCGAGTCTGTTGTATGTGTCATCTACATTATTTATCTCCACAGCAGGCCGGAGTTTTCCCACATCTCCCTTCATTTTAACTGTGTTATATGTGTCCTGATCAACGTTACTCATTATTTCATGGCCTTTATTTCCTACAGATTGATTCAAATGAGAGTACGTATAATCAGTGTTGCCTTGTGAACCGGTCGTAGTCGTATGAGAATACGTAGGATCACATAAAGCGGTAGATCTGGCGTGTAGATGCCCATAACCACTGTCATCATTTTGTATAGCTGAACCACCGCTTTGGTCTACGTTGTTAAATTTACAGTTACCATCTTCAGTTTGTTCAAGGGTGTAATAGTTATGATCGCTATCGCCTGTTGCCGCATCTTCTTTGAAATCTTTGGTAGCATGTACGTTAACAGTGGTTTCCAACGGTATTATATCGTTGTCGTATGCATTGTTGGCTACTGCATGTAAGGAATGACCGGCCTTTGCAGTGTTTCGATATACGGCCTTTTGGTTATATTTCTTTTGATTCAGTTTCTTTCTGAAATGAATTGACTGTCACAATGAAGTTCATAATCGCATACGCATATTTTTGTGAATACAGCAGATACACAAATATATCATTTGCAATTTAACATAGAAAATGATGTGTGCATTTGGCGGAGATTTGTATATGTTATATCTCTGAATGCTAGTTTTGTTATCAGTTTCAGTTTTGTACAGAAGATCTCTACATAACAGGTCTAATCTTAAACACATCATTGATGAAAAACTCAGATTACCTCAATTAACCGCATGTTTCGATAATAAGCAACGACCGAAATAAATCAAAGGCAAAAGTAACTCTCTTGAATCCTGAATTGAAACTTACTTCGTATTGACAGATTACAAATAAAATAAAAGTATTTTTCATAGTCTGCTAAAAGCTTGGTTCAGGCAGCGAATCGAAATACTAAAAGTGATGAAAAGAAATGTTAGATACCTAAGAATAACAACAGTTACAATCAGAACTAACACGATCATCACGACGATTGATACAGGAACTGCTATGTAGATTGCCAATTTGTTCCCCTCTGGCGGAGCTATATGCATAAAGAATACATGGTTTGTTCAGGGGACGCTGACATGCTTCTTGGATGGGATAATGTACGTACATCAAAATAGTTTTTCTTAGTTAAATAAATTATCAAGAAAGAAAATTAGACGATATCGCTGCAAAGTAGCACGCTCAAAAGATAAACACGTGTCAATTTTACCGGTAAATTAGCATCCATTGACAATACTGAAGACAATACCAGCGAAAGTAGCATGTGTGAAAGCTGATCGATATATCTAACTACAATATGGTAATGAGATAATACAGAGATCAAAAGCATTTCGAAGTTATTCAAGACTCCCATTATGTCGGTTTAAATAGCAAAACAATTGCTCTGTATAAGTGTGCAACGGAAAAACGACAAAATTCATATTCATTGCCAGCCCAAAACAAGTAAAGAAATATAGAGTCCTGAGACTGTTTTTATGTTCGCTCAAGTTATGTATGTTTAATTTACATAGCGAATACACATAAAAAAGAATACCGTTTGCATCAAAACTTTGGAATTGCTGATTGAACGTCTAGAAAAAGATACATATAGAATATGTAAAGGTAATGTGTCAAAATAATGTCTGGTTTTTAATTGTAACTGGATAGTTAACATCAACTAATTGCATTTGAATATAATTAGAAAAAAACATTTTAGATTCTCAATATTTTATCCATCAGATATATACCAACAACTATTTGGGCAAAAACAAGTTATTTAAGGGTCCACTGCACTCCTCCTTGCACGTTCATCATTAGAAAAAGAAAATTATCAAAATCTTAATAACTGCAAACTGCCTTTCAATTAAACGTTGCCAAAATAAATGTTACTTATGTATCTTTATTTTGCATATGTTAAGTCTAACAGCAATATCTTGTGTCCTCGTAACTTACATATGCATACTATATGAGACATTATTAAAAGTGCTTTTGACCTTCAATTTCCTGGTTGCTTCCTGGTCGCGTAAACGGGTGACAAACATTGATTTCTCTTTTCGTTACTGAAAGTTATTTACAAAGTACAAAACATTTTCTAGTCAGTATCGTTACACTCATTTGGGAATATAAAATTTATGTTGCTTTTTGTGAAAATATGTAGAATTTTGTGTAATTTTAGGTCTAGTGTTTTTCGTTTCTATTCTTACTGTTCTTTATATAATTATGTAAAATGAAGATATACAAAATAACGATTATTTGGGCAAAGAAATTTTAACAATTTTCTTTTTTATAGACTTACGTGCAAGAAGAAGTGTAGTGGACTCTTATCATAAAAAATTGTGACATTTAATCTATTACTAGCAAGCGTTGGGTACTGTTGACATAGTTAATTTGGTTGCGTACTTAATACTTACCTACTACGGTTGAGCTACCAATGCTCTGTCTACTAGATGACAGGGATATACTATTTGATGTATTGGTCACTGTCACTGGTTCTGGAAAAACAAACGTGTTTTACATACACTTTGAAGTTAAGTGCGTTATTAAAAACAAAGGTACTGATAAGTCTCATAAAAAGCATTAGATGAAATTGGTTGAGTGAAATACTCGTATATACATAATAAATGGTAAGTTAAATTTAACAAAAGATAATAATTCGATTTAAAGACTACATCTGTGTATGTTGTACCTTTGCCAAGATAGATTTGAGAAAAAGAAAGACAGTAGAATAGAGTATTAACTATACAACGTTGTCTGATATTATTTGATGTACTGAGTACCTAAGGTTGCTAGTTTTTTTTCATAAAATTTTACCTAATATTTGTTTGTAATAATAGGTAACAGAAATTGTAATCGGTTCGTTGTAAGTATTCGCAGTTGTATTCGCAGTTGAATATTATTAGAAAGAATCCATTTTAAATTTTTTAATTTTCATTTATCAGACATATATCATGAACTTTGTTTATTACTGGCAAGCGTTTATGGCATTAACACAACTGCTATTATATGGTACCCTAGTGAATACTTACCTGCTGCAGTGGAGCTCTCAATAGGCTGTGTTCTAGATGATGAGAATATTGTACTGGTTGCAGTGGTCACTATTTCTGAAACAGCAGACCAGTTTTCCACATTCAATAAGAACATAGGAGCGTTTTTAACAAGGTAAGTTACCGCAAACTATAAAGTCGATAAAAAATTGCATAAATTTATATTTCACATCAAATAAATATTTCATTAAAAGGAATACGTTGTATGTTTACAATAATAGATACAAGAAAATAAAATAAAACAGAAATGAAAAGTAATGTTGCGCCATATTAGTTTGATATATTTAGTGATGATAGTTTTCTATCTTAGTAAAAACTGTTTTATAATAATGAGTTAATTTAAATTATCTGTAACTGGATTTTGAACATGTACTTAGAATTAAAGAGCGTCATTAACCAGGCCAGTAACTACAACGTTTCTGAGTAGTATCATGAAAGTGTCAGAACGGAAAAAACATGACAAATGTCAGATAATTATATATCTATTCAATTAAATAAATTCAAAAGAAGAAAACACGGCAGAAGTCAGATACATGTAGGTATATCTATTCAATTAAATAAATTCAAAAGAAGAAAACACGGCAGAAGTCAGATACATGTAGTTATATCTATTCAATTAAATAAATTCAAAAGAAGAAAACATGGCAGAAGTCAGATACATGTAGTTATATCTATTCAATTAAATAAATTCAAAAGGAGAAAACACGGCAGAAGTCAGATACATGTAGTTATATCTATTCAATTAAATATATTTAAAGGAAAAAATCATGACAGAAGTCAGATAGTTAGATCTATCCATTAATATATTCAAAAATATTAAGTTTCGTAAAAGTAAAACGTATGTCAAAATAATATTATTGATAATATATACTGAGCAAAATAAATAGTATCCACTTTTTATACTTATATTCTCATTTACAGGAACACTTTGAATGGTGTTTTGTTAGTTGATCTCAGTTGTTTTTGAGTTAAATGGTTCATGAATAAAAACTTCCTAGCCAAGACCTGAGAAACTGCCTATCGAATAACAATCGATCATGTATTACAAAACACTCCATATTTAATTAAAGGGGGGTAACTGGAAATAATTGGAATTTCTCGCACTGTGTTTAGAGGTCCAGTCGTGTTATCGTTGAATATTTTGTGTTTTTATCGATTTAAGAGGAAAAGAAAGTGATTTAATTCAAAGAAATGTGAATTATTCAAAGAATCACTGACATTTTACTGAAACCCTAATGATAACAAAGGGAAAGATAACTTAAAGTTGTGGCTGCAGATTTTCAAGAACACTTTATCCCTTTGCATTGATAACAGAAAAGCAAGTTTGTCCACATATAGAATTTCGAGTTTTCTTTTTCAAATTTTACAAAATTTAAAATACGAAAGTGGAAACTTTTTATTTTTGTTCAGTATATGTTTACGTAATGTATGCATAACTATTTCTACGGTTACAAACGGGTCCTGTCCAACCAACACTGCAAGAGCAATTGTAATTGTCAGCATCAATGTCTCTACAAGTAGCTCCATTCTGACATGGGTCCGTTATACAAACTGAAGAAATAAACGTTGTTACATTATTTTATATACATTTTTAGAGTGTAAGATACATTTTTATTCATTTTTTAATCCAAGCAGCAGTGCAGGGAGACTGATATTACTTATATGATATCGCTGATTGCACGTTGGATGTTTCAAATAAATAAAATCTTAGTTCTTATTTTCTTTACGTGTCAAGAAAAGAAAAACAATCTTGTATACATTTCCCTTGTTAAAATGACAAATATAAAAAAATAGATATTTAGAGTTTAAAGCAAGTGATGCCAGTTATTTTTGTTAATGCCTCAGTGTATTGGGTATTGCTGCACATGTTTAATAGCTAGCAGAAAAGATACGATAACTAAACGTCTTATATACATTATCGATAACCGATGTCATGTAATGATGATTACTTTATGGGGTTGTCCCTGTTAGCTCAGCCGGTAGCATGCTCCGAGCTGTCGCTGTCCGGATTCGATTCTCAGTATGGGTAATATTATTTGAAATTCACACTAGCGCGGACGTAAAATGTCTCCCCGTACATATAGTAAATACAGTAATAAAAACTTTATTGGTTACCAACGTCATGTAATGATGATCACATGTATCAGAGTTAGCCGCGCAACCATTTTTTGGGTTGCCCCAGCTAGCTCAGTCGGTAGCGGGCACGGAGCTAGGCGCTGTCGCCTTACGGTACAGGTGCCGTTTCCAGTGTGGACAATATCATTACACCACAAAACGAGTTGCCAGTTTTCTAGCTTGCTCTTCGTTATTTTATAGTCTGCTAAATTGAATGAATTGTGATGAGCTTAATACTTACGCCATGTATCATAAAGCGATATTCGATGATGAAAAGTTCCATCATAACGACCACATTTTTCGCTCCTTTTTTTTGGACAATTTTGATTACACTCGGCTAAAAGTGTTGTCTTGTCTTGGACAACATCACTACCACAGTAGCACCACCAATACTGTAAATGCAATGCAATAGACGACAGTGTATACTATTAGATATCAAAATATCTTTTCAGTGAAATATTGATTTTATTTCACAAAATGAAAACTAAAACTGATATTTTTCAAAAAGTGTCGTAATAAGTTCTAAATGAGGATATTTACAGTAACTTAAAATTGATATTAGACGGCACAAAACCCTTAAACTTTAATTCTATAATTTTATATAAGAACTAAATGCAAGTTGGAATAATGAGAATGGGTTATAAGGTTTGCAATGCACACAAATCTGCCATGAGTATTTGCAGAATTATTTCTCGTTTTGTTTATTAAATAAAATTCTTATCAAGGTTATTTACAAACACTGTTGACATTATTATATCCAGACTAAGGCGAATGGATATTGTTTCGGCCTTTCGTCTAGTTTCCTCAAATTTGGTAGTGTGTTTGGTCATGACAAATAGATGCCCTTTTTGACTCACAGATTACGTGTCCCTGATGTAGTGGCGTTAAATGCAAAAAAGCTTTTCTAATAAATAAAGAACACGGAGGCAACGTTCTCTCATAATTTGGTAGGTTGGTTTTTGTGACACGTGATGATCTCTTTGATTTTGAAATCAACAGTTTCAAGGGTAAGATCATACTGACCTTTAGTGCAAACAACCTTTCCAGTCAATAACTTGCGAGAGCTGAGGCCTAGTGTCCGCAAACTTGGTAATTTGTTTGGTAATAATAAATAGATGTACGCCATTTATTTTGGTAAATTATCTTATTTATATTAAATTGTTATTTTTTAGAGAAATGCGAACCCTCACTTTAATATTTAGCTATCATAAAATATGCATCCTAAAGAAAAGTATTGTTTTATCATACAATGTAAATGTTTCCAAGATTTACAGACAAACTCGTGCTGATAAAACTGTATTTGACTAACAAGCACAAAATTTAATGTCAACAAAATTTAAAGTGATTTAATTCAAAGAAATGTGAATTATTCAAAGAATCACTGACATTTTACTGAAACCCTAATGATAACAAAGGGAAAGATAACTTAAAGTTGTGGCTGCAGAAATTCAAGAACACTTTATCCCTTTGCATTGATAACAGAAAAGCAAGTTTGTCCACATATAGAATTTCGAGTTTTCTTTTTCAAATTTTACAAAATTTAAAATACGAAAGTGGAAACTTTTTATTTTTGTTCAGTATATGTTTACGTAATGTATGCATAACTATTTCTACGGTTAATGCCTCAGTGTATTGGTATTGCTGCACATGTTTAATAGCTAGCAGAAAAGATACGATAACTAAACGTCTTATATACATTATCGATAACCGATGTCATGTAATGATGATTACTTTATGGGGTTGTATCTGTTAGCTCAGCCAATAGCTCGGAGCTGTCGCTGTCCGGGACGGATTCAATTCTCAGTATGGGTAATATTATTTAAAATTCACAGAAGCGCGGCGTTAAAACGTCTCCCCGTACATATAGTCAATACAGAAATACAAACGTTATTGGTTACCAATGTCATGTAATGATGATCACATGTAAAACCGTGCAACCCTATTTGGGTTGCCCCAGCTAGTTCAGTCTATAGCTTGCTCGGAGCTAGGCGCTGTCGCCTTACGGTACGGGTGCGGTTTCCGGTGTGGACAATATCATTACACCACAAAACGAGTTGCCAGTTTTCTAGCTTGCTTTTCGTTATTTTGTAGTCTGCTAAATTTAATGAATTGTGATGACTTACGCCATGTATCATAAAGCGATATTCGATGATAAAAAGTTCCATTATAACCACCACATATTTCGCTCTGGTATTGAGGGCAATTTGTATTACACTCTGCTGAATGTGTTTTCTTGTTTTGGACAACATCACTACCACAGTAGCACCACTGACGCTGTAAATACAATGCAATGGACGACTGTGTGTTTTCATTAACTATAAGATATTTTTTCAGTGAAATATTTATTTTATTTCACAAAATGAAAACACAACTGATATTTTCCAATAAGTGGCGTATTAAGTGCTAAGTGAGGATATTTACGAGTAAGATAAAATTGATATGAACCGGTACCGATATCAGATTTTCTTCACAAAATTTCATAACACATCCTTTTCTGCAATGTTATACATAAATATATGAATGCTTATCACGATTTTCTATAAATCTTTGCTATCAACCGCCGATGAAATCGAGAGAGGATATAGAAATGTAGCCATTTCTCGGTAACCAGCTTGTTTAATTTCATGAAACTTGGAATAAAGATGAACCAACATACTGTGATGATGCCCGTCATGTTTGTTTAATAGGTCAATTGTCTTTTGAGTTACAGTCGACTTTCTTCAGAGTTATTGTCCTTTGTTTAATGAAAAAACAAAATAAATTTCGTCTGCAGACAATCCTAATTTTCCAAAAATGTCCGTGTTGGTGCCTGTCAAGTATTTGTTTGGATCATTCATTTTTCTGCAGAGTTATAGCCCCTTATTTAATAACAAATAAATATTTTTTCCGCAGATATTTATCTATAAATCACCTGAAGGAAAATAAATGAAACTTGGAATATTGATAAATGGCAATGACGAGATGTGCACTGCACAAGAACCATAACTGTAGTATTTATAGAATTGTGCCCTTTAAAGTTTCTCTATATTGAAAGCATATCCAGACCATATTTGTACAAATGTAAAAGGGAACTTAAAGATTCTTGAAATATTTTTAAAGGCCAATGTGAAGACATGCAGTGCCCAAGAACTGTAACCCTACGTGAAGTATTTAAAGAATAATTCACCTTCAAATTTTTTTCATACAAAAAAGGCTTTCCTGCAGCATATCTCTACAACTGTTATCACGAAACTTATTGATTCTTGGAATATTGATATTCGGAAATTAAAAATCTACAGAGCACACAAGTTATAACTCTTACCTAAGTATTTACAGAACTTTTTCCCTTTTAAGTTTTATAATAAAAAGCTTGTCTAGAGCATAATTATACTACTGCTTAAAGGATCGTAATGACCCTAAATGATAAAGAGCAACGAAAAGCTCTGCAGTGCAAAAGAATCCTAACTCTACCTTCAGAATTTGCATATTTATTTCCCTTTTTTGTTCTTTTTATATAAAAAGCTTGTTTTTCTAAAACTACCTAAATGAACTAAATGCAAGTTGGAATAATGAGTATGGGTTAGAAGGAGATTTGCAATGCACATAAGTCATATATCTGCAAGGAGTATTTGCAGAATAAATTCCTTTTATGTTAAATTGCTTATTAAGTTGAAAGTTATTTGCAAACATTGTTGACATTATTATAATTATCCAGACTAAGGCGAATGGACATTGTTTCGGCATTTCGGTCTAGTGTTCTCAAAAATGGTATTGTGTTTCGTCTCGACAAATACATGTAAATGATCCTTATTGATTCAGAGGTTACGTGATGTAGTGGCCTTTAATTCAAAATAGCTTTTCTAATAAATAAAGAAAACGGAGGCTTAGTGCTCTCAAACTTAGTAGGTTGGTTCTTCGTGACACGTGATGACAGCTTTGAATTTGAGATCAACAGTTCAAAGGATAATATCACACAGACCTTTATTGCAAACAACTTTTCCATTTAATACCTTGAGAGAGCTGAGGCCAAGTGTCCGCAAACTTGGTAATTTGTTTGGTAAAAATTAATAGATGGGCGCTATTTATTTTGGGAAATCTATAAATGACAAAAAAGATTCTGCACTCACGCGTTCTTTTGCGCAAATTTTATAATGTACATGTAAATGACAAAAAAGATTCTGCACACATGTGTTCTTTTGCGCAAATTTTATAATGTAAAAAAATGTAGTAATAACTGGTATAAATACTTACATTTATATCTCGATCAATTGTTTGCAGAGACGAAAACGGATTCAAAATCGGTTGGTAAATAACCGAGAAATACTATTTTGATTATGATAGGGGTCAACAGTCAGAATTGGAAAATTCGCTGTATCAAGGTGTGAAATCTATGCAGTCACTGTTGTCAGTTTAAAAGCAATTATAAGCATGAAATGTGATGCTAGGAACAGGAACTACATGTTATCAATAGTTGATACCAAGCCATTTACAGGATAACACTCAAACTTAAGTATTTATTAATTTAGGCTTGTTAAACATTTTACTCCGTTTTGTGTAGCTATTTTGGTTATCAATAGGCTGCAAGCTTGCTCTGGATTGGCAAGGAGTAATCCAGGGAAATTACAAAGCAGCCGTCTATATACAGTGAAATGCAGGAGTGTGAAATTCGGAATTATGGAAGTCGGGTAGTATGTAATTACTGTTTACTGGGATAACTGGGATTCGCCACCTTGACAAATTAATTTGGATGAGACGTCACTGATATTTGCATTTTCGATTACCTTATTTGTGTTACTTCGTCTGCCTTCATGTAAACGTATAATTTCGGGGAATATGTGATTTTGATTTTCTTTAAAGATCACAAGTACCAGTTCTTCTCTCACTAAAAGTTTAAAATTTATGTCAAAAAATGAAACGTACAATGCTTTGATTTTGATTGTTTTATGCGAACTATACAGTCGTTATTAAAAAGCATTTTTGCACATCCTTTTTTGCGCCAGATGTAACCGTTTGAAATCCAGCACCGCAGCTAAACTATTATACACGGCGCACTTTTTAATATTGCAATTCATTATTTATTGAGGCTGTCTTACATTAGTTATCTTTACATTTAATTTCAACTTGTATAAATACCGAAATTCTTTAATCTTTACAACAGCCTTAGAATTTGATTTCAATATGTTAACAAAACAATCCACTTCTGCCTGTTTCAGGTTGTTACTGTGAGTGTTGTAGAAAGACTGGTGTGTCGATGACTGTAGTTTACTTCGGATTACGGGTGTGTGCCTCCAAACTTTGCAAATGTAGCAAATCTTTACCCATGATAAAAGAACACAATACAGGGTGTTATAACAACAATGTGTAATTCTACTTTTACCTTTGTTCCAGCATATCTTTTGTTATGAGTTTTACATAGACTTTTGCAAAGCGTGCCTTCACCGATGTCTTTGCTGTCTAATGACGAGTCCACTAAACTGTCACCATGTGAATCTTCAAAACAGCCTAAATACCCTTCTGGCTGAATTGCTAGAAATAAAAACGTTCAATCTTTGGAATTTACAAGTGTAAATTTTTTCTGTGGGTATTGATTGCTAACTATTTAAAGGTTTACAGGAAATATTTTTATTTTACATGTACAACCAGTGCCAAGTTATTCAAAAAATGATTGCTTAAGGTAAAAGGGGCCTAAAACTGTTATTATTAATCCTTAAATAAGCATGTCCATAGTGATTAACATCATATATCAAATGTAAAAATGAAATATGAAACCATTTCACCATCCCATTTTGGAAAAAAATCGCACATGAATAGGATGACCCCCTCGCCTCGTCCCAGGTTCATTTTTTACAAGTGATTATTGCTAAAAAATCTTATTTTGGGATTCAAAACTATAATATATTTTAGCACCAATGATGTTACTTGTTAGGCATAAGCCTAACCATTAAAAAGAAACCATTTATATTACTTAATTACTAACATTTAGATGATTTTACTTTGAAAATACATCTAAAACCCCCTCGGAAAATTTCATTGACACAAAAACGTACACAAACTTTCAGAGTCTCTGAAAAATTTAATAATACCAGTACATTTATAAAATGCATATCAAAATTTGCTACATACATATACAATGTATCAATCATGTTGCACATTATTACAGACTTTCACCATGTAATTTTTTAAATATAAGCTTTTAAATTGTCATATTCCATGTTTCTCTGAAAAAAACAACAACAACAAAACAACAAAAACAGGTCAATTATTCTTCGTCCATCTTTCCACGATGTACGGCTTGCAGTGTTTGGAAGAGTGTCGGTGCTTATAACAAAATTGTTGGAAATTGATAAAGAAATGTAATAATATGATCATTTTGTTAACGTTTAATGGTTGGTTTTGATGTTTTTCTTTCACAAGTCTACCATTGCTATTTCTGTACGCCATTTTTGTATTACCGGAAAATGACGTCACGCTTTGGGATAACAAACTTTTGGCAAATATTTTTTTATTTAAAACATTATAAGTTACTTTTTGTAAAAATGTTTCTTCTTTGAAGAAATCGATAACTTTATTTTAGAGTAATGTAAAAAATAACGATAAAAAATCTTTGCTACAATCAATTCCGATTAGTGGCGGAGAACGTTTCGGCTGCTGCCGAAGACATTTCCGAACTCGATGTCGCAAAACATCGCCGTTTCAGACAGGATTGTCTATTTAGGCCCCCCTTACCTTAAATACTGTTTTTGATTAAACGTTTCTTATAAGCAGTAAAACATGTTGGCTAGAAAAATTAAGGCAATCTTTTAAATTATAATTCTTAAAATGAGACACACGGATTTGTTTATAATTACTCATAACATATCAATTAAATGTGTAAGCCTATACAAGACTTAAAATATGTTTGTGCACATGTTAATGTCAGTTAAAATGACATTTGAAAAGGTAAATGTAATCAAAATAGTGAATCTCGATGTAGAGACCAATCTCCAAACAAACCAACAAAAAACCTTAGGTTGTAAAGTCGTCGATTGAACTAACTTGTAAACACAGCTGAGACTTTTCTGTAATAATTTGAACATATGAATTTGATATTTTGATTTTTTTGTATTTTATCACTTCACTACCACTGAATAAATAATCAGAAAAAAATGATTTGTTTAATTACATGATATGTAGAAAATGACATTAAAATACACACTTAAGAAAAAAACAAAAATGATTCTTTAAAAACCTAAAATAATGCAAAAATTATTGACCAAAGTATAAAGCCTCAAATAATACAGAAGGCATAGAGGAATAACTCTTCATTTCTGAATGGATTGCAAAATATAAAATATTATTCACAATCATAACTAGATTATACTTTTGGTCAGGTTTTACGAAAATACCCTATGAAGCACAGAAAAGCTAAATATGTCGTTTACATGCTGATCAAAACATGTAACCACCGAACGACCAAATAAATGCATCTTCAGACAGTTACGGAACTTTGCAATTTGAAAGTAATATTTACACATTGTAAGTAAACATTTTGTTTCAAACGTTTTAACTGAAAAAGTAAATGAGAAGGTTATAAAAGACTGAAAAAGTTTGTTTCCAAATCCGGTTGATAACTGTAGAAAATATAAAGTTAAATAAACAATCACAGAATAAACTAATTTAATCTTCCAGGAGAGGGCTCTTTAGGCAACTCAAGAACATGATTTGAATTTTTCAGTATATCATCAAGATAAATATTTTACTAAACACGTCCCTGTGATATAGATGAAAAGATTGTAATGTTCGCCCTTTCAAAATAATTTCCGCCATGGGGATCATGCTTTTTATCAAACATTACATCTTGAACCAAATAATAGTTTTTCTAGCTTAAAGAAATGTTCCTGTGAAATATTTTTGAAATCTTGCTGGCGGATTCGGAAAGAAGATTGTTTGTAGATATTGGCTTTATTTTAACGAACTTTAGTAAGGTCAATAATGGAGGCTTCAGAACAAATTTGGTTAAAATCCATTCGAGAAAAAGCTTGTTAATGACGATTTTGCTCATAAGCCTTAAGCAAGGGAACGGTTCAATATGGTCATGACTTGAACAACTTTTGAATAGGTCAATGCAAGGATGTTTCAGACTAAAGTTCAAATTTATTCAGTGGTTTTTCAGAAGATTTTTTTAACATTTTGATTAAAAGCCCTTGGCCTTTTGTCATTATATAAACAACTTTTAAAGAGGTAGATATCATGCTTCTACAGACCATTTATAAAAATATATCCAGTGTTTTTTTACAATAAGATTTTGAAAGATTTTGCCTAAAAGCTCTGAAGCTGGAGAACGGTTAACCGCAGAGTTATTACTGAACAATTTTTAAAGAGGTCAATGCCAGGACGCTTCTTACCAAATTTTTTTAATTTTGTTAAAATATATCTAGCGGTTTTAAAGGAGGATGTTTTGTAACTGTTTGGCTGGGGAACGATTGTTTAAACGTCAATTTCATGACTCCCTCCAAAAGAAACCACGTGTTGCCAGTACTATGAACAGTCTTTATAGAGAGGTTTTACTGTATTATTATAATAATCATTATGATGAAAAGAACATGACAAAGCAGAATTGTACCGGCATGTGTATGGCTGAGGTACTGGCATGAATTAGAACATATTAAAAAGTTTGAGAGAAATTGCAAAATAATGGTGACCAAATATTTGTATAAAGACCTGGATATTTTTGAATGTTTTGTTGGAGTAAATCAGAATATTTGACTTGCTGATTTGTTAAGATATGATTATATAAATACTGCAGATTATCATTTACAGCACGTGTAAGCATATTTAGGTACAGAAGGTCCCTTTTTGATACAATACATAATTATAAACATTTTGATGAAGTTTAGATTATTTCATTAATTTTATTTTCAAAGTATAAATAAGTGTGATTTTTATTTCTAAGGTCTAAATGAGATTCAGACACGTATAGATTCATGTTGATCTAGAAAAGATCGCCCCATCTGGAGGTTGATGAGCAGAATTACAAATTTTAAGTATCTTCAATCCCGTCATATTGCTTTAAAATGCCAGAGTGCAACTTTTTTTCGTCCTAGTTTCTTTGTATTTACTGGAGAAATATGCACATTGCCCACGGCTTACGCGTCCTCAAATGTGATTTCCAAGAGCCGCCTTTGGTTCCGCTGTTTAGTACAAAAACCGGCAAACTTAGGCAGAATGATGAGACTAATGCGGAAAAACATCCTCACTTTACGCAGTTGAAACGCAATCATAAATTCTTAGATATTTTCTTGGTTTTAAATAGCTCTTTAATAGCGACCGTACCCTTTATAAATAAGCAGAACTTGTCTGTAAGTATCAGTATTTACGTATTGTAATTTAAAGTACATAAAAACATGTCCATCAAATCACAATTTAAAAGGAATTCCAAAACTATATAAACTATTTTCAAAATGAGGTAATTGGAAATTGTTGAACATTTTAGTGATGCTTATTAAGGACTACTCCGACTGTTTTTTTGGCAAAAAATTTTTTGTGATTTAATTGAAGACATTATTCTGAGAGGTTTATCTCTCTCTTTTATAAACTCTCATTTTATTTTAAATTCCAATTATAACAAAGGAAAAATAAAAGTCAGTCGTGACTGTAGAATTTCAAAAATGTTTTTGTAAAAGAAATGCAGATTGTGTCAAATAAAGAATTTTGTATTGTCGTGTTTTTTTTCGCAAAAAATGCAGGAAACTAAGAGGTATGTATAAACTATTTAGAGTTTAGTAAACATACTTCACAACTGTCGAATCAAAAATCACAATATTGTACTATGTGTTTTACATGAACAATTAAACAGTCATTGTTTACTTGAAGGAGTTGAAGTATCTTCAATTAAAAAGGAAGAACAATTAAGGAAATAATAAAAATTAAGACAGCTTTGTTTATCGAAGCATGTATCACTTATTATTATACACCAACGCAGATTTGTACATTGTTACTTCCTAATTAAACAATTAAATCGCATTTTAAAATCTGCATTTTTATTTTATTCATATTTTAATTGATAACTATTTGGTTGTCCAACAAGTGTTACACGTAGTCATAAAAGTTGGTTAATGTTAACTTGCACCTTTTTCTTATCACACATTTATTTTTACAATGCACGCTGCCAAGACTACGTTGTTAAAATATGCCTACGACATAAGTTGAATATACATTGTGAAATTTTCTACATTTCAAAGTAAGATTGTATAACTTTTGTTATTAATTCGATTTCAACCAAATAAACCAGTGTCAATCTCAAGCATCTCATTGTTTGAAATGGAGTCTAGTCGCCGATTTAACCAACTAGAGACTATTTACGTCATTGTCCATAATAGCTGCTTAAGATCGCAATATTAAGGGATAGATCTTTTATTGCAAGACTTTCTAGTGATCCCAGGATACTTGTAATAATTAAAAAAGCTTGAATGATCAATGTAAATAAAGAGATTGATTTAATATTTTGTATTTATTTAAAATATTATGAATTTACTAAAACAAACCTTGTATAACATTCCAAAGCACATTGTATGACGCAAGAAAGTATAAGATCCTTGTAACCTTCATGGTTTACAACTTAAAAAAGATATTGATGCTAGTTACTCATAGCTTTAAATTGGATGAGCAAACAAGGAAGAAAAATAAAAGGTGATTTACAACATGATAGACTGTGTTTGTTTCCGATCGTCATTTTACAGTAGGGATTTAATAAATAACACGTTAATAATTCGTTAAAAGTCATTAGATCATTACAACATGGCAAAAAGAAATTGTTAAATAAAGCCGATCTTAGTGGATAGGTAGTAAATTACATTTGTATTGTCTATTTCTAGGAATGACAGACTAGGAGTCGATCCTAAAATATGATAAACTATCATGTGTTTGCCATGTCAATCGCTCTGAAGTAAAGCTTGACCAGTCTTAATATGGTACCGATGCTCCTTATGGTTGTGCCTATTGGCGATATTCTGTCTCGGACATAGTTCAGATATATTAAGTTATAAAGTAGGCACCAAACTCAAAAGAGTGAAACATACGCCTTCAGGATTTCCAACATCCAGAAGAAAAACGCAGCCAAAAAAGTAGGGAGTAAAAGAGACAATGGGTTTATAAAATGATCAGTTTTAAATAAGACATCACAAACAATTAACAAAAAGGGAACCTTAGTGGGTACCACCTTAGAATGGTAGTGGCATAACAATTTGCCACTGAAGGTTTTTACTAGGTTATAGGTTGCACCAAACTCACAGTTGCTCCAACAAAGTCGTCCCTTTATGAGTATCCACAACAAATTTAAGGTTGTTAAACTATGTCGAGGAATTTATTTATTAGCTAAACAATAGATGGACGTCATTTCATGGATTCAAATAAACTATGGTAACGGCTCTAATAGGATCAATAAATCCGTATATTTCTAAACATGAACTTTTCATCAGGAATGTTTAGGGAATTATTTGATAGTGAATGGAATTTCAGAAGAAGAACGCGTGGGAGCGTTTTTTGTTAGTCTCCTTGGTTAAAAAACTTTTAGACTATTGCGTTATCTCACAGCACCACAAAAGCATTGTAATGTTTTGCCGAGGAAATATGCCAACATGTGATAAACCATCATGGAAATCTTTTCCTATTCTTTTTTTTTCATATGCATACCATCGTTTGGGATTGATCAAAATTGTATTGTTTATTAGTGTAAATATTGAGTTGCGCTCAACCTAGGGCTAAGCGGCGTGATCAGTACATTCATTTTAATAACTGCCAATGTACAGCCTTAATCAAACCGAGCCTGAAGTATTTTCATATTTGTCGCGTTTGGTGGCTTTCAAAGATCCCGTTTCATCCTATTTTATGTAATTGAGAAGAAGTGGGGCCAGCGAATCCATTTCCTATAGACTATATTCTAGTTTTAGAAAATGAAATATGCTCATTGGCGTTTTGGTCATTATCATAACAATCTTTTGTAGTGTAATCAAGTGTCAGTATCATCATCATCACCAAAGCTTTTAATGCACAAATACAGAATGCCGTAACTTTACAGTAGATTTATTTTGGTGTTTCAGAGAATATTACAAAAACATACGCATGACTTGAAATGTAGCAAAATGAAGCTCAGCATTAAACTTGATATTTATTTACATATAACTAGTAGTTAACGACAAGGCAGAAAACAAAGAAGCATTACAAAATCAGTACTTTCCCTAACTTTGCTATATTACCAGCAAGATAACATATGCAAACACGTTTAATGGAGATAAAATGGGTAGATAAATACAAGGGGTCTTTATCGCGAAATCAATGAACAAATCAATACAAAAACGTTAAGATGTGTTATAAGATATTGCAAAGATATTAACTGATTTGTTCAGAAATTTTGGTAGTGATTTTAAAAGTCTTTATTATAGTTTTGTTATCATTTTCAGCTAGTGCAGAATTTCTCTACATCGGTGGTCTAATCCTGAAAGCACTTTCTTGAGCACTAAAAATACAAGAAATGAATATGCACCTCTTGTTAATCAACGTTTGGAACTTTCTGTGTTATCGTCAGATTAAAAATAAGACCATTTGTATATCGACAAATGTAACATTGCGTAAATTAAGAAACCGATTATAATCGTGAAATCGCATCGGAAAGGGCAACCGATTCCAACCGATGATCGATTATGATTTGCAACCGATTTCCCAACACTAGTAGCGGCTCTAAAAGGATCAATAAATCCGTATATTTTGAAACGTGAAATTTTTATCAGGAATATTAAGGGCATTATTTGATAGTGAATAGAATTTCAGAATAAAAGCGCGTGGAAGCGTTTTTGTTAGTCTCCTTGGTAAAAATCTTATGGACTATTGCGTTATCTCACAACACCATAAAGCATTGTAATGTTTTGCCGAGGAAATATGCCCACATGTGATGAACCATCTTGGAAATCGTTTCTTATTCTTTTTTCATATGCATACCATCGTTTGGGATTGATCGAAATTGTATTGTTTATTAGAGTTAATATTGAGTTGCGCTCAACCTAGGGCTAGGCGGCGTGATCAGTAAATTCATTTTATTACTGCCAATGTACAGCATTAATCAAACCGTCTGCAATATTTTCATATTTGTCGCGTTCGGTGGCTTTCAAAGATCCCGTTTCATGATATTCTATGTACTTGAGAAGAAGTGGGGCCAGCGAATCCATTTCCTATAGACTATATTCTAGTTTTAGAAAATGAAATATGCAGTTTACAGCTATCTCTTGAAGTCGGAAACAAACATAGTATTAGGAAATAACACTCCTTTAATCTACTCTCATTAACCGATGAATTTACTTCCTCCGATCTTATTGGCGTTATTGTCATTCTCATAACAATCTTTTATAGTGTAATCAAGTGTCAGTATCATCATCATAACCAAAGCTATAAATGCACAAATACAGAAGACCCAAACCTCACAATAGATTTGTTTCGGTGTTTCAGAGAATATTACAAAAACATACGCATGACTTGAAATGTAGCAAAATGAAGCTCAACATTAAACTTGATATTTACTTTCATATTACTAGTAGTTAACGACAAGGCAGAAATCAAAGAAGCATTACAAAATCAGTACTTTCCCTAACTTTGCTATATTACCAGCAAGATAACTTATGCAAACACGTTTATTGGAGAAAATACAAAATTTTTGTTTTATTATCATTTTTCAGTTGTAGACATTCCCTACATTGGAGGTCTTATCCGAACATAATATCGATTTGAACACCCAAAAAATCTCATCAAGTGAATATGGTTATCTCGTGAATCCAGGTGACAAATAAAATACTAAAAATTATTTCCTAGTCTGCTCGCAGCAGGATGCAATCGCAAAGACAATAATGAAATAGATACAATTCGAATTATTTATTTGAAAGCTTGTGGTTAAACAAATGACAGAATTATTCAGTATGTAATTACAACCGAAGAAACTCCAGCCATTTTAAATGCAGTTAATGAACATTTTTTTGCGTTTAAGTAGTTGATAGTAGTCGCAGTTTATAACAGAGATGAATATTTTGTGATACGTAAAATTTATTGATGCATTCCTAAAAAGCCAATAGAATCTCACACGCAGCTAGTATAGTAAAATATGAACACAAACAATAAAGTGAATTGAACAATAGGCTATTATTTGTTAAGCCATAACTGACTGGAAAACACGATACCACATAAAACAGTTTAACATATCTGGCCTATAGTACTGTACATAGTAGTGGATTGAACAGTGGGCTTTTATTTGTAAAGCCAAAACTGACTAGAAAACATGATACCACATAAAACTTTTAAACAAATCTGGCCTAAACACAGTACTGTAGTAAATTGAATAATTGGCTTTTATTTGTACAACAATAACTGACTAGAAAACATAATACCACATAAAACAGTTTAACATATCTGACCTTAACACAGTATTGTGGTGAATTGAACAATGGGCTTTTTTGTAAACCAATAACTGACTAAAATCATGATATCACATAAAACAGTTTAACAAATCTGGCCTTAACACAGTGGTGAAGTGAATTGAACAATGGGCTTATATTGTTTAAGTCATAACTGACTAAACCTTGATACAACATAAACCAGTTTAACATATCTGGCCAAAACGCAGTGCTCTATTGAATTAAACAATTGGCTTTTATTTGTTAAGTCATAACTAACTACCAAACATGAGACAACATAAAATATTTCAATATATCTAGCCTAAACACAGTAATGTAGTACATTGAACAATGGGCTTTTATTTGTAAAACCATAACTGACTAGAAGCATGATACCGCATGAAACCTTTAAACAAATCTGGCATAAACACAGTACTGTAGTGAATTGAACAATGGGCTTTTGTTTCTTAAGTCATAACTGAATAAAACATGATACAACATAAAACAGTTTAACATATCTTGCCCCAACACAGGACTGTAGTGAATTAAACAATTGGATTTTATATGGTAAGTCAGAACTAACTAACAAACATGATACAACAAAAAACATTTTAATAAATCTGTCCTAAACACAGTAATGAAGTGAATTGAACAATGGACTATTATTTGTAAAGCCATAAGACTAGAAAAAACACGATTACACATAAAACAAGTTATTATATCTGGCCTAAACACAGTTATGTAGTGAATTGAACAATGGGCTTTTATTTGTAAAACCATAACTGACTAGAAACATGATACCACATGAAACCTTTAAACAAATCTGGCATAAACACAGTACTGTAGTGAATTGAACAATGGGCTTTTGTTTCTTAAGTCATAACTGAATAAAACATGATACAACATAAAACAGTTTAACATATCTTGCCCCAACACAGGACTGTAGTGAATTAAACAATTGGATTTTATATGTTAAGTCAGAAGTAACTAACAAACATGATACAACATAAAACATTTTAATAAATCTGGCCTAAACACAGTAATGTAGTGAATTGAACAATGCGCTTTTATTTGTAAAGCCATAACTGACTAGAAAACACGATAACAAATAAAACAAGTTATTATATCTGGCCTAAACACAGTACTGTAGTGAATTTAAACAATGGGCTTTTATTTGTAAGCCATAACTAACTAGAAAACATGATACCTTTAAACAAATCTGGCATAAAAACAGTATTGTAGTGAAATTAAACAATCGGCTTTTATTTGTAAGCCATAACTAACTAGAAAACATGATAATACATAAACAGTTTAACATATCTGGCCTAAAGACAAAAGCACCACAGGTGGACTGCAACCAGCTCTTTTACGCCGCCAGACAAGTGTAAGCTTCTGGTGGAAGGCATGTATAGGTTACAAAACTATCAGGAACGTGGTAGGAAATCCTGTTTTTCCATCTACATTTTCATACAATATACATGTTATAAAATAATTTTCCTATTGCGCCTTTGACAGAAAAACAAATGAAAAGTTGAAAGCTTAGAATCAAACTACAAGCAATGAGTATTACATATGCTGGGCATATCTCTAACAGAAACAAAAAAAAAATGTTAGTCTTACAACGAAGCCCAAAAGTAAAAATAATATTAAATGTACAATATATTTGGCAAGGTTATTGTATCAAACTATGTCATTCGCTGAAAGTCTGTAGCACAATTCAGAAACTTTGAGATAACTAATTAGAAGTCAATTCACATTTTTAAAATGTCTGAGACATCATATTCCCTTAGTATATGCATATTAAATAATTTACACCAGGGCCATTTCAGCCAATCCGATGCTTGAGATTTGAGACTGGTTTCCATGCTCAATGTTATAACCTTGGGCACAGTTATCACTTTCAAGTAAGAATACAAAAATCAATACTTCAATATAATGTCAATGCACCCTAAAACAATTAGTCTTTTATAGTTAGAACTCTAATTGACATTTACAATGTGGCAAATAAAACCATTGAGGTAAATGTAAAAGAGATAAACTAAAAATTAAGAAAAACAAACTGAGATTACAATAACTGCATTTATGTTGTCGTTCAAATAAAAACATGCCGTTTATTTTTGCGAATGCATTTCACTGTGTCAAGGTCTGCTGTAAGCCACCAAACAACGGTGGAAGGCATGTATTAGTTACAAAAATATCAAGAACATGGTATTAAATCCTGTTGTTCGAGCTACATTTACATCCTACGCCGCCTACGACTGGAAAATTAGTAAAAGAGTAGAAAGCTTAGGAACAAACAGTCAACATGCAATGAGTATTACATATGTTGGGTATATCTCTAACAGAAAAAAATAACGGTTAGTCTTACAACGAAGCCTAAAATTAAAAATTAATATCAATGTAGAATGTATTTGGTAAGGTTTTTTTTATCAAACTGTGTCATTCGCTTAAAGTCTGTAGCACAATTCATACAATTTAAGATAAATAATTGGAAGTCAGTTCAAAATTGTAAAAAGTCTGAGACACAATGTTCCCTTATACGCATATTATTTTATGTACACCACGCCAAATTCAGCCAATCAGATGCTAGAAATTTGAGACTGGTTTCCATGCTCAGTTTTATAACTTTGTGCACAGTTATGACTTTCAAGTAAGAATACAAGCACTGATACTTAAATATAATGTCCATGCGCCCTATAATATTCAGCCTTTTATAGCAAGATTTCTCATTGACATTTACAATGTGGCATATCAAAACATTGAGGTATATGTAAAAAGAGAGGTAAACCGAAAAAAAGAAACAAAAAACCCCCGAAACTTACAATAAAATATATACACACACAAAGATATCCCTTGTAATTGCTCTCCTGCCGCAGCCAGTGAGAACTATTTGAAAACCTGATTGATACAGCACCCGGAAAAAACAAGGGTTAGGACAAGTGTGAAACTGATATGTGCTGCTTATGCAACAATATTTACAGGTCTTCTGATATAAGTTCATTTCAGCTTCATAAGCTCATGTTGACAGTGAGATAATTTTTATTTCGAGATGTATTTACCTTTAAAGCAGGCCTGATTTTTTTCCAAATATCCATCCATATTGCATGCCTTTGTGTATCATGCTCTCATAATGATACTCATTTCTTAGTGAATTAGTTTTTTTCTTTTTCCTGCAGAAATATCCAATTTGAGATTAGGTATCATCAGTGATGTCTTCAGATACGCTCGTTTGCAAATACGTATGTATAACATTAAGCAGTTGAGAATAAATTCCCATAACTACTGTCATCGTTATGGATTGCTAAACCTTTCGGTCGATGTTGCTATAGTTATGATCGCCACAACCGGTTTGGTTGATGTTGCGATAGTTACGGTCGCCAGCCCCGGTTTGGTCAATGGTGTAGTAGTTATGTTCGCAATCGCCAGGGTTGTCGACGGCATCATAGTTATGGTCGCTATTGCCAGTTCTGTCTATGGCATCATAGTTATGGTCCTTATCGCCAGTTGCCGAACTTGCCGAGGTTTGATAAGTGAAGGTCATCTTCATTTTGATTCGCACGTTTTCTGAAATAAAAATAAAGACCGTGACAATGAACTTCATAATCGATTGTGCATATTCTTTGTGAACAAAAGATATACAGAAGAGTTAAAATTAGTAAATTTACATTGCACTCGTAAACTGATTTGTGCGTTTGGTAGAGATTTTTGTTTATCTTTATGCTATAGCTAGGTCTACTCCTGGAGTTCTGGTCTCGGTAAGAGCATTGAGTACCCGCCCTTTGGCTTTGCAATGCTATAAGCTTCTTA
>JAZAYU010000444.1:76970-126916 GCA_038501625.1 Corbicula japonica | reverse complement strand
TTATTTCTCATTGGATTTTAAAATAACTTGGCTCAAATGTTGGTCCAAGGTCAAGGTCACTGTTACTAAAAATAAAATTTTCTTGTCTGGGCTGTTAATTTCTAATGAATGGAGTGATTTCAAAATACATAAATACATAAATGTTCACCATGACAAGGGTATGTGTTGCTTACAATACCCATGCCGGTAGGTCAAAAGTCACTGTTACTAAAAATAGCATTTTCTTTTCCAAGCTGTAGATTTGTTGTTTCTTATTGGAATTTAAAATAACTTGGTGTAAATGTTCACCATATCGAGATGTTGGGTCTTGTACAACACAACTTTGTTGTACTCAGGTGAGTGATAAAGGGCCATCATGGCCCTCTTGTTCATATTACCCACATCATATGTAGTAAGGTCCATAACTCTAATAATCATTTTCCAGGATAATCTCCCCAATTATCTTAGGATTTTCTAAAAAAAAATGTAATATTTAACTTTATTTAACTATATATTTATAACAGACTTGAAACATAATTATGATCCTTTCATCTTTCACATTATATGCATGCAGTATGCTTTGTCTTCCACAAGCATATTTTTCATTACATATGTTTATTTATTACATATGTATACCTATTCGATTTCAAAGCTGCATTTCGGGGGCATATGTCAATTTCAAGTGACAGCTCTTATTTTTCATTTGGATCAGTCCATTATTTTTTAGAAGGGGAGCACGATTCAACAAAACCTTGTGACAACAACTACTTTTACAGTTTTGTTTACATCCGGTGAAAACCCAAGTCGCTATTTTTAAACACAACTTTTGCTTTACACGCACGTGGCGTTAGCATTAGCTCACCAAATGACATCATTATTATTATCCCTCTCGGAAGAATAAATCTGTGCCCGGGTGAAGGTCGAGTAGCTGTGTGCGTATCAACAGATTGTAAAAAAATACTCAGAAGATGCTCGATTGTTTTTTTCTGACACAGAGACAGCGTAGTAAGTAATATGTATGTAATTTCAAGTGACAGCTCTTGTTTTCTGTAGATTCTTTAGGTTATTTCTGACCAAGAAGCAACTAGTGTAGATCCAGGAAAGACAGCATTGATATGCCAGCAGATCAGGATCTACACTAAGCAAATCAGAATTTTTTCACTAATGACCCCACCTTATTGCGAGATTGAGGTCATGGATGCAGAAGAAAGTTTGTCAAACTTTGCAAGAAAAAAATCTATTGCATTTTAAATATGAAGCAAATATTTATTCCACCAGCAAAAATACAGTGAAACCTGCCTTAACAGCCACCTGCCAATAGCAACCACCTGTCTTAATGAGCCAGTTTCAATATGACCTTAACTGACATTTTGTTCGAATTTTTTACTGTCTTCACACAGCCACCTGTCTTCAGCAGCCACTTTTTGTCACTCCCTTGGGTGGCTGCTAAAGACAGGTTGGACTGTAAAAAGAAGTAAAAGCAATTTTATGAGCAGTAAAGTTCACTTTATACATCAAATGACAATCTAATGAGGACTAGACCCCTTGAAAATTCTCAACCTGAGTAAAATGACCCCAGGTTATCAAAAGCTGTTAAAATCCTTGACTAAACTGTTGCTCTACATTTTCAGGGGTCTACCTGCCACCAGTGTCGGCAAAAAACTGATGATATGAAGACCATCTGCAGGGCAGAAGAATGCTTTGGAGTTCGGGGGCAGGTAGAATAGTTTTGATGAGTTAACCCTTTCCTCCATATATATGCATTTTTACGCATTTGTGACTGTGCCGTCTGATCAGGATCTGCACTGATTGCATTTTGGTTAGAAACAACCTAACAAATCAAAAAGCGAACAGTTTAGATCCTGATCAGATGGCACGGATGTGCCAGCTGATCTAGATCTAAACTGTTGGCCCACGCAATAAGGTTTGTCTTTGGAGGAAAGGGATAGTTTTGATGAGCTTATTGAAATGATTCATCTATTAAAATTGCAGAAATGGTCTGGTCAGGGTTGCCAGCAGACTTGAAAAGTCAGGGAAATTTGATTTTTTTTCAAGGTCAGGGAATTGTCAGGGAATTTTGAAAATTGGTCAGTGAAAAATAAAAATCCTGAAAAGTCAGTGAAAAGTCAGGGAAAAATAAATTTGAAAGAAAATAATTGTTCTATTTTATTAAATATTGCATTAACAAATTTTCTGTTATGAACCTTTTTTTTATAATTGTGTATTATAATAAAAGTTCTTATATTTAAAAAAAATTGCCTGAAGACTGAAAGGCTCTGCAACCCTTGCCTCCAGAAATTATAATAACAAGGTGCTACACACAAAACCCATGTTCTTCCCTCCAAAATCCAGCTCAAAGCAACACTCTGAACTTAGTAATTTTTGCTATACAGGCCTTACTGATGATAGTTTGTGTCTTTGCCCATAATTATATTTTCATCTATGGTTGGATTTTAAAATAATTGGCAGAAGTGACTATCATAATGTGAACATCTCATGTACAGAATCTGTTTTCCAACATTCAGTTCACAGCAACCTAGTTTTTTTGTACAACTGCAGGATTTTTTTAAAATATTGCGGCACAAACTACTGCTACAGTTTTCAAGATACTGACTTGAAACTTTAAACAAGTGAGGTACTTGGTATCATTTGTAGATGTGTCTGAGATATTTTTATGTGGCTCAGTCCATCATTTTTATGACAGGTGCATGATTTAAAAATTAAATCTTTTGACAAAAACTTCAAAAATTTTATCTAGATTAATTTGCAAATTTACGCATACATTCTGCATCAACTGACTTATTTTCCATTAGGCCCAGTGTATATGTGGTTGACATATTTTTCATTTGGATCAGACTATTGATTATTAATATTTATTGGATTGGAACAGGGATCTTCAAAACCTACACACACTTTTTCTAAGTTTATCCAAGCACTGAACTGGCTAAATTGTGTGTTTTTGTTTCACTTGTATGGTGTAAACAGCATTGTATTTGAGTTATGTATAAATTTTTTTTACAACATGAAGGAGACATGTGTGGGCATTCTGTCTGAGGGGTTGTTTTACTTGTGTAAATGGTATGTTGTTTGTTTGCTTGCCCATTTTACAGATTATGCATATTTCTTTTACTCTGCATTTGATGATTATTCCAGTCATTAGTGAATAATGGATACTTTAGCTTCAGTTGTGATAATCTCTTGCTTAATACTATGTTGTTTATTCATTTAGTTTCTGTATGAAGAATAAGAATACATTATTTGCCAATTATCTTAGAAGTATTGGTTAAATCTTGTAAGAGTACATATTTTAATATTTCACTAAACATAAATCTATCGAACTTTATACTTGATATATAAATGATACTTAAATTATTAAATAATGTAATAATATATTGTTAAAATAATAAAAATGTACCTATGGGTGGATTGGGCAGCAGTACGGGTGTTAGCGGCCGTTTACGTTCGCTAATATTGGTCAGTGAAAAACTTGATTTGGTCAGGGAAAAGTCAAGGAATTTTTTTCATCCTTGGTGCTGGCAACCCTGCTGGTGACTGGGACTCTGGATCAAAAATCGCAGACCAGTCTCTATTCTCTAGCATCTGATTGGTTGAAAAAAATCCAGTCTCAAAACTTGAATAGCTCAACATTTGAGACTGGTTGCTTATTTCTGACCCAAATCACAGTTTTATGATCTTTAGCCCAAGGTTACCGTTATAACTCTGGTATTGGCCACACATGAATATAAGCTGGACACCGTACTGTGGTATTATTAATTAACTAAAACAATATTGACACAATATGTACAATTCAGTCCAACTAATATGGGTTGCACTCAATTCATATGAAATCTCAACTGGGCCAATACGAGATAACCTGGGCCAATACGGGTTTTAGTGAGCCAATATGAGATCGCATGATTCTGATTGGATAATGAACTGGTCCAATATGGATTGAATCACTTCCTTTTAAAACAACAATGCCGCCATTTTGGAATTTCTAAGTCGAATTTTTATGGATAAAAATGATAATAGATATTGTGACTTTGGACACGAGGCGCATTTAATCAAAGCGGCAGAGTATAAGTCTATGTTGCCGCTTTTGGTGGTTTCTTTCTGTGTAATGAAAATCTTTGAGTTTATCTAACTCACCAGTACAACAACAATGCGGATGTCTGCAGCAAGAATTCTTGAAACTAAAAAAAACAGTGACTTTTAAGGGATTACTCTTGATTTGAGCAAGTATATTCAGAAAATTTTTGCAAAAAGGATCAAAGCTTCGTTTGGATAACTTACAGACATGATAAGTTGAGTATTACATGCGGAATTCGTGGATGGAATGTGCGAGAAAAGAAAATTTTTTGGATATTGGATATGAAATAAATTTAGACTGGAAGAACAAGAGAGTTGGCTGCCACAGTGTGTAGGAATGTTCAGGTTGTTTTTATATTCAAAACAAAACAACCTTCATATCTGCATCTCCATGGTAGCTTATATCAGCCAGGTCGCTACATAGACTCATTGAAGATGCCAGGCATTAGAATCAGAGTTGACACTTCATCTCTTCAGGCCGGTAAATTAGCAAGTCTAGAACTATGAATATTGTGTTAATTAATAAAATTGACATTAGTCAAGTGAATTCATATTGGCCTTGTTATTGGGTCTCGGGCAGTCATATTAGCCCTCGGCCTTCGGCCTCGGGCCAATATGACTATCCTTGACCCAATAACAAGGCCAATATGAATTCACTTGATTAATAACATTATATTATTATATTTCGCGGTGTTCTAATTTTTCTTGTATTTTTTTTTACTATAGAAATAGTGTGAAATCAAACCCTAGCAAAATCAAGCCATTGAATATCTCTTCTTAAGGGAATTATATGATGGGCAAATTTATGCCCTCACTGGAATATTATTTTTTTCATCAGCACAACATTTGATTCCTGCAAACTTAAATTAAAATTAAAAACTAATACCACAGTAGCCCAGATTTAGAATATAGGCCTGGTGTGTGTGTGTGCTGAGATTTCTGATAATAATAATATTTTACGTTGACCATTTTGATTAATGGGAAGTAATGAAGGTATATCAACCAGGGGTGTCGGATGAAACCACATGGAAAACTGTGTCCACTTTCCCTGTTTTATACTTTGAAATAACATATTTTTTTTGTTCTAATTTTTCATGGATTTTGGTGGCTAATCAATCAAACAACTTCAAACCCCAAATTTATAAATGTATAGAAGAAAATTCACATGCATATTAGGAACCCTTGAAAAAGGGTCATTAAATCAGGACATCATAAAATTTCACAAATATTAGTTCATTTACAGTTTTAAATGACTGTTTCAGTTCTGTGGTCCATGTCTCCGCAACAGATATGGTGAAGATGCCAAGGAGGCCCTGAAAAATCCAGTAAGTAAAACAAGAGTAGCTTCCCTTTGTTCATGTTTGTTGGTTAACTGTTATTTTTAGTAAAGCAAAATGACGTAATACTGTATAAGTACTAATATTGGCGGGGGTTTAATTTTGGCAATATTGGCGGTCAGGGTCAGTTGCGCCAATATAAAACACCGCCAATAAAAATCCCCGTCAATTTAAAACACCACCAATTTATTATCTGAAAGGAAAGAAAGAAGCATTATAGAGCTATAGCTTTTGTACTTGTAGTAAATTAAATCGAGTTTTTAGCTCACCTGTCACTACGTGACAGGGTGAGCTTTTGTGAGGGGGGTTCGTCCGTCCGTCCACAATTGTTGTCCGCACTCTAGCGGACGGAATTTTGGTCCAATCTTCTTCAAACTTGGTCAGAATGTTTATCTCAATGATATCTAGGTCAAGTTCGAAACTGGGTCATGTGACCTTGAAATCTAGGTCACTGGGTCAAATTGTAGAAAAAGCTTGTCCGCACTCTAGCAGCCTTAATTATGGTGCGATCTTCTTTAAACTTGAACAGAATGTAATCTTAATGATATCTAGGTCAAGTTCATAACTGGGTCATGTGACACTTAAAACTAGGTCACTAGGTCAAATTAAAGAAAAAGCTTGTCCGCACTCTAATGGTCATAATTTTGGTCCGATCTTCTTCAAACTTGGTCAGAATGTTTATCCCAATGATATCTAGGTCAAGTTCCAAACTGGGTCATGTGACCTTGAAATCTAGGTCACTAGGTCAAATTGTAGAAAAAGCTTGTCCGCATTCTAGTGTTCGTAATTTTGGTCAGATCTTCTTCAA
Organism: Corbicula japonica; assembly: GCA_038501625.1. NCBI lineage: Eukaryota > Metazoa > Mollusca > Bivalvia > Venerida > Cyrenidae > Corbicula > Corbicula japonica. Next base: position 120,703 of record JAZAYU010000444.1, on the reverse strand, counting down.
ACTTGGTCAGGATGTTTATCCCAATAATATCTAGGTCATGTTCGAAACTGGGTCATGTAACCTTGAATTTTAGGTCACTAGGTCAAATTATAGAAAAAGCTTGTCCGCACTCTAGCGGTCTTAATTTTGATGTGATCTTCTTCAAACTTGGTCAGAATGTTTATCTCAATGATATCTAGGTCAAGTTCGAAACTGGGTCATATGACCTTGAAATCTAGGTTACTGGGTCAAATTGTAGAAAAAGCTTGTCCACACTCTAGCAGTCTTAATTATAGTGCAATCTTTAAACTTGAACAGAATGTTTATCTTAATGATATCTAGGTCAAGTTTGTAACTGGGTCATGTGACCTTGAAATCTAGGTCACTAGGTCAAATTAAAGAAAAAGCTTGTCTGCACTCTAGCGGTTGTAATTTTGGTATGTTCTTCTTTAAACTTGGTCAGAATGTTTATCCCAATGATATCTAGGTCTAGTTCGAAGCTGGGTCATGTGACCTTGAAATCTAGGTCACTAGGTCAAATTATAGAAAAAGCTTGTCCGCACTCTAGTGGTCGTAATTTTGGTCCGATCTTCTTCAAACGTGGTCAGAATGTTTATCCCAATGGTATCTAGGTCATGTTCGAAACTGGGACATGTGACCTTGAAATCTAGGTCACTAGGTCAAATTATAGAAAAAGCTAGTCCGCACTCTAGTGATCGTTATTTTGGTCAGATCTTCTTCAAACTTTGTCGGAATGTTTATCCCAATAATATCTAGGTCATGTTCGAAACTGGGTCATGTAGCCTTGAAATTTAGGTCACTAGGTCAAATTATAGAAAAAGCTTGTCCGCACTCTAGCGGTCTTAATTTTGATGTGATCTTCTTCAAACTTGGTCAGAATGTTTATCACAATGATATCTAAGTCAAGTTTGAAACTGGGTCATGTGACCTTGAAATCTAGGTCACTTGGTCAAATTTTAGATAAAGCTTGTCCGCACTCTAGTGGTCTTAATTTTTGTCCGAACCATTGAACAGATGTTAGCAGGTGAGCGACCCAGGGTCCCATGGACCCTCTTGTTTTTTTTCAATATCTCATATAAACTCGCTTTAAAATAATCAAATAATATTAAATCGAACAAATAGGTAAACATATAATGCGTCAACATAAGGAATATAATTGGAATTTCAAACAAAGCAATCGAATAGTGTATTAGGTAGCTGCGATACTGTTTTCACACTTAAAATTTAACAATAGAATAACTGCGGCGTTTACCTTTCTCTCCCATTGTCCAATTTCCGCCATTTTTCATCAAGGGTTTTATTTTGACGGCCTGGCTTGTTAGCGCCAATATATGACCCCGCCAATATAAAACACTTTAAAATACGCCAAAATTTGACACCGCCAATATTAAGCGCTATACAGTATAACATTTATGTTATTGTATAATACGCAAAATCTATGTGAGCAAAGACCAAAAATAACATCTCTTTCACAGAGAGTAGAATATAATATAGGCATTATCAATAACTGGCATTGATGCGCCAGCTGATCTGGATCTATGCCGTGGCATATGTAAAAAAACTTGTAAATGCAGTGATGGGTAAAATTAGTTTGTTTTCTAAAACTTTTATTAACTTTTCATCATACTTTACGAGGGTTTATTCATTAACCCTTTCCTCCATATATTTGTCTTTCATCACATGGGGGAATATAAGATTTAAATCAGCTAGCAAATCAAAGGAGTAAAGGGCTAAATACTGGACCCCAGTCACCAGAGCATCTTTCTCATTCCCAGCTTGCTCTATGCAGTGTCAGATATGTTTGTCATGCCTCCACAAAGTGGGAGGCATCTAGATTTGCACTTGTCCATACGTCTGTTTGTCCGTACGTCCCCACATCTTGTGGCATCAACTCCTCCTAAACTATAAGGCGGATTTCATTCAAACTTGCACAGATGATGAAGCAGGATGTGCAGATGATTGTAAAGAAAGGATTTTTCCTGCGACCATTTTTACCAGAGTTATGGCCCTTTGTTATTTAGAATTATGTTGCAGCAGTGGGGGCATCAGTGTTCGAGGACACAATCTAGTTTTTCAGAATATATTTCATTTCCAGAACTGGACCTGTCCGCCTTGTAGAGGGATCTGTAACTGTAGTTTTTGCCGCAAGAGACAAGGAAAGAGTTGCACTGGAATTCTAATACATCTCGCCAAGGAACAAGGCTTTTCAAACGTCAATGATTACTTACAAAGGTAAAAGAGATTCTTCTGGGCTTTTTATAGTGGCTAGGGTGTAGAGCCTGTGCCCCAATATTTTGGTGGCTAAAAGTGTTGTTGTTTCTCTAAATAAAAATGAATGCATAAAACAACATGAAAGATTTGAACATGGATGTTTTGAAGTTGTAAAAGTACGGTATTTTTCTTGAACAAATTTGGAATTTAAGACTGTAGCAACCCAAGCAAATCCAATAATTTATGTAGCACAGCCATAGAAATAACAGGGTAGTTGGGTTTAAACAAAGATTTAATAATGTTCCTGCTATTTAAATTTAATGAAACATATATATAATTAAAGCTAATAAAATTTACTTTCTTTTGATATCAATTACTTTGTTTTTTATGAAAAATTGCAATTTCAGCATTTAGTTAAACTTTCCAGGTAAGATATTTTTCCTATTTATCGGACCGCGCGCTCGAGTTCAATATCAGGGACGCTTTGTATTGGAGGTGTGTATTTTTGTTTACCGATGCGTAAAAATAGACTTGATGAATAATAATGAAGTAAAATTAACCAATCAGAAAAAAGAATGAGCTTCACTGCGGTCCTTGAAACTTTTTTCTATGACGAAATTTGAATTCACCGTGATCGACGAAAGTCTGCCGATTTCTGTACAAAATCATGAAGGTATGTTTATGAGTTTCATATACCGTTGTAAAGAGCGATCTTTCATCTTTAATTTGATATCAGATATATTGTAATTAAACCAAAAATGACCGACGCATGCTATTTTAAAGACGACTGGTAGCTCAATTTTTTACCCGACTCGCACGCGACGCTCGGCGACAACTAGGTCGCCGCCATATTGGAAATTTGCATAATTTATGTAACAAAGAATTTGGTTCAAAAATCAAAGAAAACCAACTAAGCAAATAATATTTCAGTATATTTCAATGATGTTTTATGTAATTATTTTAAAAATATGCTCCTTTTCGCGATATTACGCAAATTTATTTGTTCTTGATGAATTTTAAAATACGTCTGAATTGCGTCATACGAGTCCGACCGCACTTACAAGTTTACATATCTTAGACCAGTTTTGTAAATGGTTTCAGCTCAAACAAATAATATTTCAGTCAATTTCATAAAAGATTCATATAAATACTCGAGAAATTTACATTTGGTGTATTTTTTACATCGATTTCATTGTTTCTTTTTTTTTCTAAATCGGCCACAAATTTGTAGGGGCGTTTTTTGTTTAAAATCTATTCTGTGTAACATTATAAAGACTTGTTACAATAGTTTGGCATAATATACGTTAATTTTAGCAATATTTAACAAAGAAACCCTATTAACTTTTTCAGGAAGATCTATAAGAGATGGCCTCAGAGCAGATCATAGGGCCCTACTGCCAAGAAATTGGTTTGAAGAAAGATAATCTGCTAAAATCAGAAATTAATGAAATAACTTCTGGTCCACTTAAAAACGGTGTTGTTGTGGAACTTTTGAGATTCGCAGACAGTGTAAATATCAAATACACTACAGTGATAGAGTGGCTATTTGCACTCAAACCATGCATTCAAAATGTCAATTTCAAGTCGCTGAAAGTAAAGTTAAACCGTACACAGGAAACAGTAAAAAATTTCAGTCGGAAAAGGAAACATTCAAAATTTAAAAATGTAACCGAATTTTATGATTACCATTTTCAAGCCAGTGATCAGAGTACCCCATGTGATAGAGACACAAATTCCCCACCAAGTGAGCTAAATACCCTATGTGACAGTGACACAACACAAGATCCCCATCCGTGTGAGAAAAATACCCCATGTGAAAAAGACACATTACGAAATTCCCCTCCGAGTGATCAAAATACCCCATGTGATAGAGACACAAATTCCCCTCTAAGTGAGTTAAATTCCCCATGTGACAGTGAAACAACACAAGATCCCCCTCCGTGTGAGCAAAATACCCCATGTGAAAAAGACACATTACAAAATTTCCCTCCGAGTGATCAAAATAACCCATGTGATAGAGACACAAATTCCCCTCCAAGTGAGCTACAAAACCCTTGTGAAAGTGACACTACGCACAACTCCCTGTGTGAGCAAAATACCCCATGTGAAAAAGACACATTACAAAATTTCCCTCCGAGTGATCAAAATACCCCATGTGATAGAGACACAAATTCCCCTCCAAGTGAGCTACAAAACCCTTGTGAAAGTGACACTACGCAAGACCCCCTGTGTGAACAAAATACCCCATGTGAAAGAGACACACAAAATCCGCAATCCAGTCCGCGCAATACCCCTTGTGAAAGTGCCATTAAACTAAATCCCTATTCCAGTCAGTGCCATGCCCCATGTGAAAGTGCTTTAACACAAAATCCCCATTCCAGTCAGCGCAAAAGTCTATGTGAAAATGATGTAAAGGAGGCCAACCTACTGCATTATGAAATCACAAAACGACAAAAGCAATTGAAAAAATTACAAAATCTTGTCACTTCGGAAAAAGAAAACCTGCAGAATATAAAATCTACCAAGGGCCACTTTTCCATACGCAATGTTACGAAACGAGATCAGATTGCATTGAAGACTAGAAAACAGCTACGAGATGCACAGCTTGTCATTCGTGCACAGAGAAAAGAACTCGAACAATTTGAAAAAAGACATTCCCAGATAAAATCTCAATTTGACAATCTGAAGATGGAGCTAAGTGAGGCTCAAAATGACCAAATTGAAAATCACATGAAGAGAGATCTAATTAAGACTGACACACTGATATCTCAAAATGACAATTTAAAACAAGAGCTGAAAAAAATGAAGGAGCAGAAAACAAGTGCTCAGAAATCTGCTCGTTACTTAAAAAGCAAATTGAAAAAGACCGTAGCAGAGTCAAACTATCTCCCAAATGGTGATAATCTAAAATCTGAAATAAAAAAGCGTGATAACGAAATAAATGAACTGCAAAAATGTATAAATATTCTGAAGGATGAGCTAGAAGACAGATACAATACAAAGAATGCAGATGGGTCATTTTCAGACAATGTACGCCTTTGTGTAATGGAACTTACAGGTCTTGAAGTAGCGACTGAAAAGATACCCCATGTAATACAGGTAGTTGCTCGGCATATTTTTTCAAGAGAAATTAGTAAAAAAGATTTGCCAAGTGCAACATCAGTGCAGTCCATAGTAGATGAGGGACATTTCCTTGCTAAAACTTATGTTTCATCTAGAGTAAATTCAGCTACCAACTTTGGTTTAAACCGTGATGGGACAACAAGGAAAAAGCAGAAGATAGTGGACACATCAATAACACTAGATTCTGGCGACATCGTCAGTCTAGGATTTACGCGTATAACACATGAGACAGCTAAAACAATCAATGAAGTTACCATCAATCATTTTAATGAGCTTGCTGACCTGCATGAAAATTGTATTAACACTGGAGATAAAGAGCAAACAACCACCAATATTGATAACCCGAATACTCCCAAGAAGATAAGTGATCAGTTTATTTTCGAGTCATTGCAAAAGCTGGCTTTCACCATGTCGGACAGAGCATCGAATGAAAAGTTGGCCGACAAGCTCCTTGATGAGTGGCGACACAGCGTCCTTCAAGACTGTGATGAAAACCAGGCCGCATCCGTTGAACACTTTCACTGTATGGCACACGTCCTTCTTGGTTTTCACAAGTATGTATGCGATGACCTAAAAGTACATGAAACAAGCCTTATTGCAGAGAAAGGACCACTTGGTAGAGATCAGCTTTCAGCATTCAAGATGTGGAGTAAAAAGGGCACAGTGGCCGAACGAACTGTAAGAACAGCTTCTGAAATATTTGGTCCAGCTGGGGATCACCATGGTGTGCGAGATAGATGGGAGGCATATTGTTCTCAGCATGGAATTAAATCAACCATTGGAAACTACCGAGATAATAGATTTAATGGCATTTTTCAAACTTCAGCTGAAATAGTTTTGCACTCTCATGATATGGTAGAAGTTTTGAACACAGTTAAACAGCCAAATTTAAAACTTCAAGCTGTTAAAGCAGATTTATTGTCGGAGGATATTGCAATTACTCTGCAGTGTTTAGGATTGATGTATGTCAATATAACTGGACCGTATTGGAATTTAGTAACAAGTGGCCAGATTCCATATTTATTGTTGTATACTTATATACAGAGATTAGCAAGTTACTTGGAGCAGTGTAGTGAAAAACCATCACTCCTTCTAAACATGAATTCCTTATGGAATGGTGAGTTCTCAGACATTCCCCATGAACAGAAATTCTTCGACAAGTTAAGTGTTGTAAAACAAGACAAGAAAAGTGAACTATTTGAACTTATTTCAATAGCAGCCAAAGCCATGCTAAGATGTGTTAATAAACAGCTCCTTGACTTTCTACCTGGTGGAAAATACAGTTGTGAGCCCAGTAAGGAAGCATTGGAGAGGACTAAGTATGGACATTTAACTAATCTGGGATGTGAACACCATTTTGGAGATTTGGACAGTAGTCAGAGAAGACGTCCCAATGCAAGTTTGCACTTCCATTCTTCTGTGCAACTGCTGAAGCGCAGCAGAAAGTCCCTTATGAAATGGATGTCTGACATGCCAGCTTCAGAAAGAAAAGACCTCTTGAAATCGGCTAGAAAAGGTGGACGTGCATTACGGCAAGCCCATATATCAAGAGAAAAAGAAGTCCTTACAGATATTTGCGACGAAATGACCTCAGAAAAGAACAATACTAAAATCAGAAAACGGAAACATACTGATGAAAACATGTATGAGGACGATGAATATTCTGAAGTAGAGTCTTTGACAAAAGACTTACCAGCAGTCGATAAACTGACTGCAAATCAGTATGTTGTTGTGGCATACCAGGACAATTGGTATCCTGGGTGTATAGTTACAGTCAGTGAAAATGATTTAGTGGTGAACTTTATGGCTCCAACAAGAAAAGCTGGCTATTATATCTGGCCCTTAAGAACTGACACGCAGACAGTGAATAAAGAGTTTATAATTGCTCAAGGGTTTATTCCAGAATGTGTCAACTCGGGGCGAATGTGGTTTTTACCTAATCACAAATCCATCCAGACCCTGTATGAAAAGTACAATAAAGTGTTTTTTTAAAAATACGGTGGAATTAATTTACAAATTCTGAATAATGACATGATAGGTTCAAGCGAAAAAAAATGTTCAAATTAAAATGTAAAAACATAAATGACTTGGAACATACCCGGTACTGTTCATTTTCTCTAGAAATTTAAAGAAGTTTAAGTTATTTATTTTCAATATAAATGTATTTTGCATTGTTAATCAATTGTTACATGAAATGTTTATTTGTTGATTGTTATAATAGAACTATATTTATGCTGTCATGTGAAAAATGGAATATTGATGCTTGAAAATTAAAATTTTGTAAAAAATGTTGTGCTCCTGTTGACATTGTATGTTAAATACTTAACTAAGCTGGCATGATACAGCAAAACTAATATCATAAATGAATTCAGCACAAAATTTTAGTTAAGACTGGAAAATTTCAAGAAAATAACTTAATTTTTAAAAAAGTTACAGCGAAAAGTCTGAAAGTGCTTAAAATTTCGGTGCCATGATTTTCTAGAATAAAAGACCGAAAACTGCCAAAATCGCGTCTAAAAAATGCCAAAAATCCGCAACTTCAAAATGCCATAACTTTGGTTATACTCCATATTTTTTCAAAATTTAAACTGTTCTGTGAATCTTTTTTCAAGCCCTTTCAAATGAAGCTAAAATCTTTAAAATAAACCAAGTTTCAAAAAATGGCTTGGGTTGCTATATAAGAGAATAAATTTAAATGTAGTTATGATTGACTTACCTTTTGGAAGAGTTTTTGCATTTGTGAAAATGAAAAAATGTAGTGAGAAGTAAAATTTTGGAATAAACTCGGCCATTTGATTTTAGATAGATGAAAAAGCTTTTTAAAAAGAGTATGATGCTCTTTATCTGATCAAAATCGGTCCAGAAATCACTGAGAAATAAGCAAAAACCTACCTGAAGCGAGTGATTTTGTGTGTGCACAACATTCTAAAAGTGACGTAGTAAAGCAACCCTTATAATAATACCACAGTATCAAAGATGTCATTGGATTGAATCATAAAGTAAATAATTGGTAACTATATAGTACATAGTTGGACCAGATAATAATTTGAGCATTTAATAAGCTTTTTATTAGAAAATGTGCCTTTTGTGATAATTTTAATATTTTTAGCTATTCCAGAGTCTTATGTATACATTTCATCTTTAACCCTTTCCTCCATATACACGCATTTTAATGCATGTGCAACCATTGTAGATCCAGATCAGCCGGCACATTCGTGCCATCTGATCGATTTTCACTGGTCGCATTTTGGTCAGAAATAACCAGATGAACAAAAAAGCAAACAGTTTAGATCCTGATTAGACGGCATTGATGTGCCAGCTGATCTGGATCTAAACTGTTCGCCCATGCAATAAAGGTGCATCTATGGTGGAAAGGGTTAACTAATCTTTACCCAATTTATTATAAACACACAAAGAATATACATGATAGACAAGATAGTAATAATTCATTAAGAATTTCAAAAACGGGGCTTTAACCCTTTCCTCCATATTCACGCCTTTATGGCATGGTGAACAGTGTACACCCATGTGCCGTCTGATCATGATCTTCACTGTTTGGTCACTGTTACTAAAAATAACTTTGTTGTACTCAGGTGAGCGATAAAGGGCCATCATGGCCCTCTTGTTAATTTATTAGGTTATTTTTGACCAAAAAGCGAACATAGCAGATCCTGATCAGACAGATGTCTTACTAATCTGGATCTACGCTGTTCACACATGCATAAGATATAGGCATATATATGGAGTAAAGATTTAAATTATTGCTCTTGTTTCAGTTTGAGGCAGAAAGCTTTAAGTTGAAGAGGATACAGATGGTTGTGCAAGATCTCTTCTTGAGCAGCTGACAGATGGTTGTCTAACTTCATCTACCTAGTGCTTGAACTTCTAAACCATGTGCGATAGATGGCGCCTTCTGTCAAAATTTTAACCCTTCACTCTACAAAAATATGGGTTTTTACACATCTACACATGCATGCCGTCTGATCAGGATCTACACTGTTTGCTTTTTGATATGTTAGGTTATTTCTGACCAGAAAGCAATCCATGTAGATCCTGATTAGACTACACCAGTGATAAAACTTGTATGTATGGAGTTAGAACATTAAGATTTTTCTTAAGTTTTTAATTTGCATATTAGATGCTATGATTTTATTGTTGAACAGTAAACTGGTTGAAGCAAAGTTTTTTTTATATTCAGTGCAAAACTTACTCATCCTAAATAAGATGTGTTAGTTTTCCAATATTTGCTTTTAATCTGTTTCGCAAATATTTTGATCTATTAGACAGCATTATACTATTTTGTAACTAGAAATATATACTTGTGGACAAAAGTCTTGTATAATACCATATTGTTGTCCATAATATCATTTAAGTTACAACCTTGAAATTTTGCCTACTTTATATTGCCTGTATTTAAAACTGCTTTCTAAACTGTGATTGTTGCCTGATGGCATATAAATGTCCTCTTTCCAGATACCAAATTTATGAGTATGCAATAAAAACAATAAAGATATTGTAGTTTTTGTTGACTGAACGAGACTTTTGTACATTAGTGTATGTTATGCTGTAACAAGTAAATAAAATTAAGGCGACACAAGTGTGTTGTTGCACATCAGGGCCCAAGATTATAAAACTGAGATTGGAGACCAGTCTCAAATCTCAAACAACTGATTGGCTGAAATGACGACTGGTCTGATGCTTGAGATTTGAGACTGGTCTCCAGTTTTAGTTTTATGACCTTGGACCCAGTCTAACATTAATCAGTTTCTGAATACGGACAGATTAACAAATTGTTACCTGTTCACTATGCCATATTTGTCATTTATGTTTTTATCTAGAATGAAATAGCAAATTTACATTATGATTTTAAACTTACACTTCGAAATTTTATGGTTTTATCAATTTATATGTTCAAATAAATTTTACTTTTGTTACTTTCTTTTAGTTTTAGTTTACTGTTTGTGTTACAAGCAATAGAAGCTAGACATAGGGATCCTGTTGTTTTGGCCACCGACTTTAACACAAAACTTAATGTTGACTTTAACTAGAGGTAGTTGTGCAGTGCAGATCAAGAACAGATGGCACAGATGTGCTGGCTGATCTGGATCTACACTGGTCACACATGCGTTAAAATGAGTATTTATGGAGTTAATGGAATACCTTTTGATTTTAATGTATCTTTCTCTTTGGCTGTCATTGTAAAGTCAACAATAAGTTGAATTGTATGCTGTTTGGTAAGCTGACCAAATGTTGTGAAGAGAAACAAAAAAACTACTTCCAACTTTGATCATTGCCACCAACATGCATTTTTTTATACGCCCTTTTGAAAAACGGGACGTATTACGGGAACAACTGCAGCGGATTGGCGGGTGGGCGGCGTCCACAGGGTTTCCGCTTTCTAAGTCAGAGTTTTCATCAGGTCTTTATCAAACTTGGTGAATATGTTGGTGGGCATAATATCTGGACCAAGTTCTATAACCAGCCAAATCCCCCCATGCACTCCTGAATTATGGCCCTTGAATTGTCCAAAAACTGAATTAGCGGTATCTGTTCTCCAAGTTGAATAATTTTCATCGGATCGTTATGCAACTTTGATGGTCAGCATTTTCATGGGCGTATTTTGTGTCAGTTTGGCACTCTTGTTTTATTTGTGAATGTGCATTTCTTAAAAAACATGAAAGTGAATATTAAAATGATTTGCATCAATTTTGTTTTTATATACAACAATCTATATCAGAAGAGTTGAATTTCTCTACATGCAAGAGTGACGGTTAATATTTAAGGATAAACAGTAAAAATAAAGGGTTGATTCCTGGACATTATTGTATGGATATACAATTTTTCTTTATATAACTTAAAGAATTTGGACTTATTGGCATCGGAGCCATTTTGAATGTTGACCAGTGAAATCATCAATTCTTGATCAAACGTTTCATTACTTATTTGAGCCTGTCCATGAGCAGTAATGGGAGTGCATATTAATGTTCACATCGCCTTGCCCTGGCTTGAGCGCATGTTACACAATACTAGAATGTTGTGTTCCGCGGAACACGTGTCGCCTGCATGGAAAACGTTGAAATGTGGGCCTATGTTTAATCATATATAATAATAAAAATATTTTATTTAAGTTGATTTCAATACTACACCACAGAACACATGTGTCATCTAAATTGCACTTAAAAGGGGAATAACTATAATAATGGTGAAACCCGAGTTATCATCTTTAAAAATTTGTTTGTGCACGCAAATGAGTTATTCAAAGTAATAAGTGAATCGAACAAGTACTTTCAATTTTAAAGGCAACACTAAGTTTCATGTTAAAGTTGCATTTGAAAGAGACATAAGTCATAAAATGTTGATGATACAATCGAAGTATTCAATGAATAGGGCAAGTACTTTCAAATTATACACAACATTAACCGATGTTGTTGTTGTTCATGAAGATGATATATTAGAAGAGTGAATAGGACAAGTACTTAAAAAGTTATAGGCAACATTAAGTTTCAACATTAAAGTTGTATATTAAAGGGACAAAACTCATAAAATAGTCCAGCAGGAGTTATCATTCTTGTTCTTCATAATGACGCTGTTCAATGAAGATGATTTATTTCGAATATCAAGTGAATAGGACAATTACTTTCAAAGTTAAAGTCAACATTACGTTTCATGTTAAAGTTGCATTTGAAAGGGGCATAACTCAAAATATAATCAACAAGAGTTATGATTCTTTTTGTCACCAATGTTGTTAATCATGCTAATGATATATTCCAAGTATGAAGTGAACAGGACTAGTACTTTCAAAGTTATAGGCAACATTAAGTTTCAGGTTAAAGTTGCGTTTGAAAGGGGCATAACTCAAAAAATATTGAAACTGGAGTTATCATTCTTGTTGTCACATATGGAATTGTTCATGCTGATGATATATTCCAATTATGAAGTGAATAGGACAATTACTTTCAAAGTTATATGCAACATTATGTTTCAGGTTAAAGTTGCATTTGAAAGGGGCATAACTAAAAAAATATTGAAACTGGAGTTATCATTCTTGTCGCCACAGATGTCATTGTTCATGCTGATGATATATTCATAGTATGAAGTGAATAGGACAAGTACTTTCAAAGTTATAGGCCACATTAAGTTTCAGGTTAAAGTTGCATTTGAAAGGGGCATAACTCAAAAAATATTGAAATTGGAGTTATCATTCTTGTCGTCACAGATGGCATTGTTCATGCTGATGATATATTCCAAGTATGAAGTGAATAGGACAAGTACTTTCAATGTTATAGGCAACATTAAGTTTCAGGTTAAAGTTGGGGGACTACCGGACGACGGCACCGACGACGACGACGCCGCCGCCGGACAATAGGATCCCTATTTGTCTACCTGCTATCGCAGGCGACACAATAAGTATCATGATATACACAAATATAAGTATCATGATATTAAAATAATTTCAAAGTTGTGCCCTTTGGTTGGTTATTTTATCTGGTCCTTAAATTATTTTAGGGATTATACTTGGGCAGAATGGTTCAGACTGTAAATCTGGATATTTCGAAGGTTTCAACGGATTATCACAACACTTGCAATAATGGTGCCTGGTGTATTCTTGTGGCAGGCTCCAAATTAGGTTTCATACACTGTTTTTACATATATTCAACAACAGCAACTCTGTTTGGTATTAATAGAATAGAGTCTAAGCGTAAACTTACAATAGAGTTGTACATTTTGTACTTGGCCATGTCTAGCATACTGATTAACCCTTTCCTCCATAGACACACCTTTATTATGTGGGCGAACAGTGTAGATCCAGATCAGATGGCACATCGTTTTATGATTCATTAGGTTGTTTCTGATCAAAATGCGACCAGTGCAGATCCTAATCAGACGGCACAGATATGCCAGCTGATCTTGATCTACACTGGTCGCACATGTGTAAAAATGTGTATATATTGAGGAAAGGGTTAATTGCTACATGTAGCTATTAAAACATGTAAGAATATGTGAAGACATCATTATAACTGATGTAATATTTATTCTTCCAAAGGTACAACATAAATATTGCTTGCATGTCAACAAAAACAACACTATTGTACCACATTCAACACAACATTCACCAGCATCAAATTAAACTACATTTCCACTGATGACTGCTTTTGAAAGCTAAATTTTCAACCTTTATTCCTTATATATGCCTTTTATCGCATGGGGAACAGTATAGATTCAGATTATCTGGCAAATTGCAGCCATCTGATCAGGATCTACACTGTTTGCTTTTTGATTCATAAGGCTATTTTTGAACAAAATGTGACCAGTGCAGATCCTGATCAGACTCCACGAATGTGCGGACTGATCTGGATCTACACTGGTTACACATGCCTAAAAATGTGTATACATGTAAATGGAGTAAAGGGTTTAAACAATAGGTCTGAAGGTTATAAAGCCGAGATTGGAAACCAGTCGCAAATCTCAAGCATCTGATCGGCTGAAATGGTGATCAGTCGCCATTTCAGCCAATCAGATGCTTGAGATTTGAGACTGGTTTCCTTGCTCAGTATTATAACCTTGAGCACTGTATACCATTCATCACAACATTCACAAACATAAATTACAATACAGTCTACAGATATTAAGCTCAGTTTAAATTTATACGATGCTTTTGATTGGGTCATTTGGAGACTGGTCTTCATTTCAACCAATCAGATCATTAGGATTTACGATGGGTCTCCAGTCTCGAGTTTTATGATCATGTTCTCAGTTTTTCAATATTCAGCAAAATATATGCTAATGCACAAAAGTCTTATCCATTCTACAAAAACTACAATGTCTTTATTAAATTATCACAAACTCATAAATTTGGTATTGATGTAAAAAGGACATTTATATAATATGCATTCAGACAACAATCACAATTCAGAAACTGCTTTAAATACATGTGATATTAAGTACACAAAATATCAAGGTCGTAACTTCACACAAAAAGGTATGGAAAACCATACTGGATATGACTTTTGTCCATAAGTATACATTACATTGAACAGCCTCTTTTCCCACAACTTAACCCCTTCCTCCATATATACACCTGTTTACACATGTGCGACCAGTGTAGATCCAGGTCAGACGGCACAGTTTAGATCTGGATCTAAACTGTTTGCCCATGCAACAAAGGAGTATCTATGATGGAAAGGGTTAATACAAACAGAAAGAAAATCCTTTCCATTACATACATCTACACATTCTGTCCAATCATCTTAGAAAGGTCACATAAAGTTTAAACAATTAAATTATTATAAAAAATTCTTGATTGTTGGTACAAATGTACATTACAATAATCTGGACTTGTCACTTCTCACAACATCCATGCTATCTGATCCGCATTTACACTGTTCGCTTTTTTGGTCAGAAAAGCCTAATGAATCAAAAAGTGAACAGTGCAGATCCTATCAGACCCTAATGATGTGCCGGCTGATCAGGATCTACACTGTTCGCCCCCATGGTTAGGGGCCATTTACCATCTAGTACAAGGTTAAAGAGATCCAGATTCTACCAAAAAGTGTAAAGGTGTATTTGTAAAAAATATATGCCTTATTTCTGTAATAAAAACCTTTTTTTTCATAACAAAACTATGTAATAAATCTAACACTTAAAGATGTTCTCCATAAGCAGTGAAAATAATCTACTAATACCTTCAAAATAATAAAACTATGTACAATTTTCTCTCAAATCCCTTAATCAATTCCATACTTTTTATATACATTTCACCTTAACATGCAATTTTCTTTAATTAAATTCCAACAAAACAGAATTTCAACCACTCTCACTGCCACGATTACATTGGTTAACACTGGTCACCAGAGCTCCGTTTCATCATGGTTAATCATTTATTATTCATTTTGTTGCATTCCAGCAAATCATAGAATTTTCAAAGTAAAGTATAATTTATCATGCAATAATGTTATAAACAAACTAATTTGGCACCATTTCATGCAAATGTCTGCTGAAACCAAACAAGTCATATAAACAAGCATTCAGTAAAATGAATACTTGTTTGGAATAATTCATAATGCATTTTTACTCATGCATACTATACTTGTGAAATGATGAATTTCCAGACTTCCCGAAAGTTGAAAATATGTGTCAGACATTTGGTCAGATGAGATGTGAAAATCTGTCTGACTGAAACAAATTCTGTCAGACCGAAACATGTTATAAGGCTATTTGCAAGTATAAGGAGTTCAAATTTTTGTCTGACATTCGGTCTGATAACATAAGAAATCTAGTCTGACCGGCTCAAATTTTACCAGACAGGTCCTTTGGTCTGGCAACTTTCGGGATGTCTGATTTCAGAGCTCACATACTGAAATATGGTTCATTCTTGCATACCAGATCAGGTCATCCGGTGTTTTCACCCGTGTAGGAAATTTCGATCCTACACCCCCATGTAGAATGAGTCACGTGAGTGACGTCACGTCTTCAAGTATCTGACGTAATATATTCAAGTCAGTGACGTAATTTATAAAAAAAGGTTTGCGTTAACGTCAATATTTCAGTAAGGAAAATAAATGAGTTTGTATACTTACACAGAAATGTTATAAATAATAAAAGGTATGCAAGAAAAAGTATCATGCATGAGACATTCGGTAAAGATAGAAAAATCTGCCACCTCAGGTAAACTGTTTTGGCGGGTACTCGGCAGAGCCTCGTTCCCGCAAAACAGTTAACCCTGGGTGACCGATTTTTCCATCTTCACCTCACACTCATGCATGATACTTATAATCTTACACCAGTAAAACAAGTACATATACTCTGAAATAACTAATATTCCTGGGCTGCTAATTTTTGTGGATTCCACAACTTCAAACTGCCATGAAAATAAACATCTAAAACATTTCAAAATGATGAAATTAGGAAAATGAACACCATGAAAATTTATACCCTCAAATAGAAGTACATTTAACAAACCCTCTATTTATTCAATTTTATTGCATGTCTTCTTCACGAATCACTTCCCTCTTGACTATAATGGGTAAACCTAATTCATGTTTTTTCATGTGAGCCTTAAGACCCGATTTCTGAGAATATGCAATGTTACATATCTGACAAATGTGAGCCTTTTCACCAGTGTGCACGATTAAATGTGATCGTAAGTTGCCCCCATTGGAAAATGGCTTGTTACATACCGGACACAAAAACTTCCGTCCAGCTTTGTGACGCTGAATATGTCTTTCGAGACTATGTAGCTGCGGAAAAGATTTCGAGCAGATTCGGCAGACAAATAAATTTATTGGAGCTTGCTGCGTATCTGACACTATTGATCTTTGATAATTAGCATGTTCTTCAAATGCAGGTGTATTTGTGTTTAGATTTAGAAGTTCGTTAATTTTAGAAGTGTAATTGGAAGTTGGAACAGAGTTATCTTGTCGAGAAAACTGATCATAATCTGTGTATTTAGGACTATCATGCGAGCCAGGTTCTTCCAGATCGGAACTAGAGTGATTTGATTGTGTACTTGACGTCAAAGAATCGGAACTGGTCTGAACAGCATCAGCATAGCCCTGTTTGGATTTGGAATGAGGATTTGCGATAGATTTATTTCCATCTGGATTATCATTCTTCCCTTCAGGTTCTGATGTTTGCAACACTTTACTGTTGATGTGGTTATCAAATCCGCTGTTTATACCATCATAAGAAACATTGTGTTCTGCTGACACGCTCCTTGTTTCACATTCATTTGTCCCGTTTTCATCCTCTTTTAAAATATAATTAAACTGTGAATGCGATTGGAAATTGCTTTGGTCTGAATCCTTTGAAAATGAACTTTGAACAATGGAAACATTCACTGAATCACCAGACATTTCTTCAGTGAATCCTTTGGAACCAACATGAACACGAGTGGTCGTTTCTCTATTTTCTACAAAACTGTTTTTTGTTAGATAATCTGTCTGACAGGGATCCTGAAAATAACCTGTAGTTTTTGTGCTAGCAACAGGCGGGATCTCTATCTGACCACCTCCAGTCAGCTGACCATAGTCAAAGCAACGGTGTTCACTGATTTCTCGTGGTCGCCTAAAATTCCTTCCACATCGCCCGCACTGATAGAAAGCAGAATCTGAATGCTGAACGACATGTTTTTCGAGAGACGTAAGAGCAGTAAATTTCTCGCCACATATCTTGCACTCATATTTTGATTTCTCCAGTTTCTTATTATGTCGCTCAATGTGAACCTTTAAGTTGTGAGCCTGAAATAAAAGAAACTGAACGAGTGAGTGTTCATTTTGGCAACATATGATATTTTGTCTCAGTGCAATAATGATAATTATGTGCCATTGAAAAAAGGAGGAGTTATAACGTTTTTCACATAAATTTTTAAATTCCTGAACTGTTACAAATGCTTTCTTTTTAGTCTAGGACACAAAACATCAAAGAAGAGTCATTTTACTTAGTATTTGTGAAATTTTAAGTTTCAATTGTAGAATTTCAGCTTAAGTACAATTGTACATAAATATCCTTTTGGTGCATTGGTGATCAACCATAACATAATAAAATACTTTATGTTTTACTGTTTGAAAACATGTGCCAGCTGATCTGGATCTACACTGGTCACACATTCAACAAAACCTGCATATATTAATTAACAGGTTATGAAAACATGTGCCAGCTGATCTGGATCCACACTGGTCCCACATGCGATAACACCTGTATGTATATGGAATATAGAGTTAAATTAAAAGTACCTGTGAAAATGATCTTCCACACAGATCACATGTATGAGGCCTGTAACCAGTGTGCAGTTTTAAATGCTTCTTCATGTTTTCAGGTAGAGCAAAGGCCTTGCCACATAATGGACAGGTGTGTGGTTTCTCTCTCAAATGTAACGTACTGAAATGTCGTTTGAGATGTTCTGGCCGGTAAAATCCCTTCCCACATTCATCACAAACATGGACCTTTGCTTCTTCAGAGTGTATTTGACTGTGTCGCTTTAAATCACCCTTCATGCTGAACGTTTTCTCGCATATTTCACACTTGTGCGGTCTTTCTCCTGTGTGCTTTAACAGATGGCGCTTTAAATTGTTCAAGTCACCGAAGGAGCTGTTACATATCTGGCAAAGATATGGCTTCTCGCCGGATTTTGTGCATTTGTGTTTCGTGAACAGGTGAGCTTGCTTGAAGGTCTTGTTGCAAATATTACAGTAATTTTCCTTATGAACGGATCCATGGCATTTGAAGTGTTCCTTTAGTTGGGATAATTCTAAAAATGACTCATTGCAAATGATACAAATATTCGGTAGCTCTTCTCCATTTGATTGAGCTTCTGACTTCTCCGGTCTTTTTTCTAAGTATGGTGAAACAGTCTGTGAATTCTTGGTTTTCTTTTGGTAATTTTGTTTGTATTCATTTACAATTCTATTATAACTATCAACAATTGAAGTTTCGATGTCAAATATTTTATCATCATCTTGATCAGTAGCTTCATTAGGTAAGTTTTTACTGTCAGTAGCTCCCTCTGGTGGGGAAGTATCATCTAAAGATCCATCGGATACACTAGTGTTTTCTTTACTTGTAACATCGCTTTTTGATTTATGAAGACTTTCTTCAACAGCATCTGTTTTCTCAGATAAACTGTTATCTCTGATGTTTTCTGGAATCAAGTTTGCAGATGAGCCATTTCTTGCTTGGCATGGGTCTTTAATAATTCTATTTCCAAGTGAAGTGCTACTTTCAACATGGCCAACATTGTCAGTTACGGAAGTGTCCATCAGTTCAGGCTCCATAATCAGTCTTCATTCTACAATATAGAAAATAAAAAATAACTGCACTGGTACCAAGGTTATACAACTTTGAGGTGGGCCTTTGCCCAGGATCATACAACTAAAACTGAAGACCAGTTTCCGAACTAAAGCATCTGATTGGATGAAATAGAATTTGTCTCCATTTCAGTCATTCAAATGCTTATTTGAGAAAGGTCTCCAATTTCAGTTTTTTTATCTTGCCGTTGACTCCAGCAAAACTAGACTTTACTTAGAATACACTTTTAAGTTGTTTTTTTTCTGGTGTCAAAAATGGCAGAGTTGATCAGGATAATCCATCTGTTCAGAATCTACACTATTTGCTTTAAGATCTATTAGGTTATTTCTGACCAAGAAGCAAACAGTGTACATCCAGATTAGCTGGGTCTTTCAAGGTTGAAATGGGTGTGTGGTGGGTATTCACTCACTATTCAGGGGTTCTTTGATTTTGTTTGAAGGGGGTTATCCGCCCGTCTGCAAGGTTGTAAGAATGATTTAAGCATTGATTTTCATTTTACTGTACTAATGCACTAATTTATTTGAACAAAGAATACTGTTCAGTACAGTCTTGCAGCCTAGGTGGGTGGAAATATAATATGGGAAATGGTGGATTGAGAATCTGAGTTCGATAATTTTCAAAAGTTGAAACAATTAAATTACAAATAAATAAACTAACCAGTCACATACAAACATAAATATCAGCAAAATAAACCAAAATCAGTTTAATTTATTCATTACAGTGTACATATGGAGTTTGTAATAAAGGGGAAACAACTTGGAATGCATATCAAATTTGGAATAAAGTATATATCCGGTATTTCCCTTGACTCGTACCCAGTCGTTATCTATGAATAAACTACTGTGTTAAACCAAACCTAGAGGCCTTTGATTGGCTGGTTAATGATATCATAGGTGTTTTCTGTGTCTATTTAAAATTTTCTCTTCAGCATTTTATAAACTAGACCTATTGATAAATATGCACTGTTTACAATAAACAAAAGAATTCGCAAAGAACGCTTTGAATCCCGACAGGATATGGCAAATATCTTGCAGCATTTGTGAAACTCAAATGTTAGCAAAATTAAGTATAGTAAGGATATAAAATCATATGTATGGCAATAATTCTGTGACCTCATCAAGTGGCATCAAATTGCTGGTTCGCTCCCAGGTACAGGCAATATCATTTGAAATTCTCAGTAAAGCTATTTGTGCAGCGTGGCAGCTCAAAGCAGTCTCTCCGTACATATAGTCAGTGCTGTTATCAGTAAAATAACCAGTTTTCGATGCCATGCAGAGATAATAATGTAACCAGGCTATCCGTTAAATGTTTTTTTTTTTGGGGGTGGGGGGGGGGGGGGGGGGGGGGGTTGGGGGTGGGGGTTCCCGGTTAGCTCAGTTGGTTGCGTCGTCGGAATTGCAGGGCTAGGCGCTGTTGTGAAATAATCGTTAACATGCATCTTGTAATATGATATCCGCTTTATTTTTTAATCTAACATTGATTGGCATTAAGTTACTAATCTCCAGCAGCATGTTCTTTACCAGTAAACGTTGGGAATATCGCCTATTTTTAAACATCAAAGAAAGATAGCTGAAGCTCGCTAAGTATAACAGCCAGACAAAATTTGTTTACTACTGTCGCTTGTCTACTGAAGTAGGGACATGCGTAGTGTAATAGTCAAGTAATTCCCGGCCAACATTGCAGAAGTTCTGGGGTTCAAACTCATGGTCACCGAAAACTGCTTATCTTGTTCATAAGCAAATACCGATATCATTGTGAAACGAATCATATTATAAACGTATGCTATCATTTCCTCCGTGCTTTCTAGCTGTGTGGAGAGCACTGGCGCTTGACCAGCCGCCCACCCCCTGCCAATCCTTACTAATACGCCCTTGTTTTTTTTTGTAAAAATGGTGTCAAGTCACTGATACTATTACATTCTCTTAAAATGTACGAAAACACACCGTCAAAATCATACTATTAGTTTAAAAATGCATATTCTATATATTCAATTATATACAGGAATAAGCATTTTTTAACTGTATAGAAATTCAATAATTCATAATTGCGAAAAAAGCATTCAGCCGGAATATGCCTGCACTTTTAAATTACAGATCTCTTTAATTTCTCTTGTTAGTGATGCTTTCCACAAAGACGGTCTAAATTCAGTCCGTAATGTTGGTATTAAGTAGTTTTTGGGGTTTCTTAGAAGGGGGCACCACGTGCCCTTTTTAGACCCGTAAAAAGCATAGCTGTTTGTATTTGTTTTAAAATTTCCAGTTTTCAATAAAATAAGTTCATGAACATACCTTTTTTTCCTTTCGCATCCGGTCAATCGAAAAATGTCAGCCTCTTATACCTTTGCTGAGTCGTGGTGAGACCACCCGCGGATTAGAGCTGTGTTAGTTAAGCGGTGTTAATTTTATATCTGGGAATAAAATACTATTTTTTCCCCAGATGAGATAAATGACAGCTAAAGATGTAAAAAACCCAACAACAAACAAACATAACCGCCTAGTGTCATATAGGAAATTAACACAATTATATTTAAATTTGACAGGTGGTGCCATTTTATCCGGTGCAAACTGGGTACGCGTCGTATATAAAATTTTGATCAAGCATTAAATATTTAAAATGAATTTTCATAATAAAAATAATTTAAATATAATTCAGAATGGATTATTATAGTATATTTAAATATTGTGAGCGCGGAAGTGATGGTGTGACTGTTTTTAAGAAAACAAGTTTAATTTGAATTTTCCCGGGGAAAACAATTGTTCGTCTGCAACAGTTATCTGAAAAATTCTTGGTAAGTGAAATTTGTCGATGGCAATTATTAACAAATTGTATGCAACAGTCAAAACTAAAGATTTCTTTCGAAAAAAAATGTTTGTAAGTTTTTACTGGCCCTTTGCAGATAATTTAATGATGCTTGGCTTAAAATAATGAGCAAATAGCAAGTACACCGCTGGAAATTCAAACCCGGCGCCATTACGAATTTTCCCGGGCATCAATTTATCGCTGTTGCCGATATGAAAATGCAATAGATATTGACAATTGAAATGTGACGGTGGCTTCAGAACTGTCAGGGGCGAATCCAGAGGGGGTTCAGAGGGGTTGCGCGAATTCACATTTTGGTGCATCATGGGGATGTTGGCCAGAGCATTACAAATATAGGCCTAATTCAACTGCCCTAGGACTGCCCCAAAGAAATCCCTTTCTTGCGTCCAAGTTGACCCTGGCTGTATAACCCACTGTCCAAACTTCTGAATTTCAAGGGCACAAATTAGCAAGTCCGTTTCTGTGTGCCGAAGAGCCGGATGACGGTTATTCAAGACTCTGACCCCAGAACTATTTTTATATCAATAAAGAACTATTATTGTACAAATTTAATGGGAATGAATACGTATAATTATTATTGATATCTTTGTATGTCCGTCTGTCCGCTCATAATCTGTGTCCTTCAAAACAGTCGCGGCCCGCATGCATTTGATTCCATCCACAGCAACAAACAGCTGTTATTTATCCAACTAGGAGACCTAGGGCTAGGCTATATTTTCAGCTGAAATTTGTTTAACTGTTGTAGTCTCATTATATTGGCGATAAATTTACGCACAAAAGGCGAGTTCAATGTGATTATCGCACGGGCCTAAATTCGCGCAGATGTACCATTCTCATTTTACCTATAATGACATGGACCCAAGATAATAAAACTAAGAATGAAGACCGGTCTCACATCTCAAACATCTGATTTGCTGAATTAGAAGCTTGTCGGATGCTTGAGATCTGAAACTGGTCTCCAGTTTCAGCTTTATTATCTTGGGGCCTGGTTAAATTGTGATGGGGTTTAAAATCGCGCCTTTATCATTGCTTCGAGATTTGAGACTGGTCTCCCTTTCAGTTTTAATATTTTGGGCCCTAAATCCTTTATTTATTTGTTAAAAAGCATTTCAAATCACAGTATCCAAAAATCGTTACAAATGCAACAACTGCGGAAGACTCGTAAACTGTTGCGAAATGTATTTAACTTACGTCACTTAGAGATGTTGGCGATATCGAACCAACGACCACAAGATGCTCTCGGAGTTTGGACTGGTCCGTGGACATATTAATATAATCATGCCTATGTTCTTTTTGTTATTACAGAAGGAAGAGTTGCGGCCGATCTCTCCTAGCGTTGACGTTGGGACCCTATAAGGTGCGGAACCTGTGTGCGACGGTATACTCTTCTAAGCTGGCCTCACGATAACATTTTTCAGCTCTCATTTGGGTAAGTATTTTGAACATCGAAACAAATTATAAGCTAAGTTGATATACTGTTAGCTCTTTAAATAAGGTTATAAATCTTTAAATTCACGCAGATGTACAATTCTCATAATACCTATAATGACACGTGTCCAAGAAAATAAAACAAAGAATGAAGACCGGTCTCAAAACTCAAGCATCTGATTGGCTGAATAGAAGACTTGTAAGTTGCTTGAGATTTGAGACTGGTCACCAGTTTCAGTTTTATTATTTTGAGCCCTGGTTAAATTTGGATGGGGTTTAAAATCGCGCCTTTATTATTGCTTTTTTATCACAATGCCGGATTTCAACCACTTCTTAGTTATTAGGAAGTGTAATTAAATCCTTTATTTATTTGGTAAAAGCATTTCAAAGCAAAGTATCCAAAAATATGAACAAATGCAACAACTAAGGAAGACTCGTGAACTGTTGCGAAATGTATTTAGCTTACGTAACTAAGGGATGTTGGCGATATCGAACCCACGACCACAAGATGCTCTCGGAGTTTGGTCTGGACAGGGCTTTTCATCAGAAAATTAGGAAGAGGCCGTGGCCTATCAAACTGGGAAATTTATTTGCGATAATTTTGGGAAAACAAACTTCATTGAAAGATGGGTACAAGTTTATAAATTTGTATAGTAATTAGTATTTTCAAATTAAATTAACCTTTTAAAGGACTTCATTTTTCAGACTTCAATTTTGATACTACTCTTAGAGGATTTTAATCAATTTGTGGAAATCTTACCTAGCATTTTGGGAAGGGTCTCTGCCACAGTTGGGCAAAATATTATATTTTCGGATTAGGAAGTTGCCTTGTACAGGCCTCTGTTATATAAGGATAAAAAGCCCTGCTGGACATATTAATAAAATCATGCCTATTTTAATTTATCATTACAGAAATAGGAGTTGCGGCCGATCTCTCCTAGCGTTGACGTTTGGGACCCTAGATGGTGCGTACCTGTGTGAGACGGGCTACTCTTCTAAGCTTACCTCACGATAACATTTTCCAGCTCTCATTTGGGTCAGTAATTTGAACACCGAAACAAATTGAAAGCTATGTAGATAACTGCGAGCTTTTATAATTGGGTTATACCTATAAATTCACGCAGATATACCAATTTTGATGGGGTTAAAATCGCGCCTTTATCATAACTTTAATCACAATGTCGGGTTTAAACATTTTTAAGTTATAAGCAAGGTTAATTAAGTCCTTGGTTTATTTGTTAAAGCATTCCATATCACAGTATCCAAATATCTAAACAAATGCACAACAACTATAAAACTTGTGAACTGTTGCGAAATGTGTTTATTTTACGTCACTAAGAGATGTTGGGCGTATCGAACCCACGACCACAAGATGATCTCGGAGTTTGGACTGGACATATTAATATAATCATGCCTGTGTTATTTTGTTATTACAGAAAAAGGAACTGCGACCGAACTCTCCTAGCGTTGACGTCGTGACCCTAGATGGTGCGGTACCTGTGTGCGACGGTATACTCTTCTAAGCTGGCCTCACGATAACATTTTCAGCTCTCATTTGGGTAAGTATTTTGAACACCGAAACAAATTATAAGCTAAGTAGATACACTGCGAGCTTTTATTAATAAGGTTTTACCTAGTAACCCACTGTCCCAACTTCTGAATTCCAAGGGCCCAAATGAGCAAGTCCGTTTCTGTGTGCCGAAGAGCCGGATGACGGAAATTCCAGACTCTAACCCCAGAAATATTTTTATTATAATAAACAATTATTATTGTACAAATTTTATGGTAACAAATACATATTATTGATATCTTTTGTATGTCCGTTCGTCCGCTCATAATCCGTGTCCTGTGAAACAGTCGCGGCCCGCATGTATATGAGGCCATCCACAACAACAAACAGCTGTTATTTATCCAACTAAGGGGCCAATATTTTCAGTTGTATTTTTTTTAACTGTTGAAGTCTTATTTCATTGCATGGCGATGAATGTACGCACAAAAGGCGATTTCAACATGATTTTCGTACGGGCCTAAATTCACGGGGATGTACTATTCTCATAATACCTATAATAACAATGACCCAAGATAATAAAACTAAGAATGAAGACCAGTCTCAAATCTCAAGCATCTGATTGGCTGAAATGGAGACCTGTCAGATGCTTGGGATTTGAGACTGGTCTTCAGTTTCAGTTTTATTTTCTTGGGCCCTGGCTAAATTTTGATGGGGTTAAAATCGCGCCTTTATCATTTCTTTAATCACAATGTCGGATTTAAAGAGTTTTAAGTTAATTAAATTCTTGGTTTATTTGTTAAAGCATTCCATATCACAGTATCCAAATATCTAAACAAATGTGATTATTTTACGTCACTAAGAGATGTTGGACGTATTGAACCCACGACCACAAGGTGATCTCGGAATTTGGACTGGACATATTTTAAAATATAATCATGCCTGTGTTATTTTGTTATTACAGAAAGAGGAACTGCGGCCGATCTCTCCTAGCGTTGACGTTTCGGACCCTAGATGGTGCGGTACTTGTGTGAGACGGGCTACTCTTCTAAGCTGGCCTGAAGATAAATATTTTCCAGCTCTCATTTGGGTTAGTAATTTGAACACTGAAACAAATTAAAAGCTAACTAGATAAACTGTTAGCTTTTATTAATAAGGTTATACCTATAAATTCTCACAGGCGTACAATTCTCATAATACCTATAATGACACGGACCCAAGATAATAAAAATTAGAATGAAGACCAGCCCCAATTCTCAAGCATCTGATTGGCTGAAATTGACACTTGTCAGATGCTTAAGAATTGAGACTGGTCTTCAGTTTTAGTTTTATATTTTGGGTCCTGGTTAAATTTAGATGGGGTTTAAAATCGCACCTTTATCATTGCATCACTAAGTCGGATTTCAACAATTATTCAGCCATAAATGAGCAAGGGTAATTTAAAATCCTTTATTTATTTGGTAAAAACATTTCAAATCTTAGTTTCTAAAATCTATGGAACAACTATGGGAAGACTCGTGAACTGTTGCGAAATGTATTAAGATTACGTCACTAAGAGATGTTGGACGTATCGAACCCGTGACCACAAGATAATCTCTGAGTTTGGTCTGGACAGGGTTTTTAATCAGAAAATTGGGAAGAGGCTCTGGCCTTTCAAAATGAGAAATTTATGTGCGATAATTGTTTATTTTGGGATATCAAAATTCATTGAAAGATGTGAACTAGTTTATAAATTTGAAAAGTAATAAGTATTTTCAACTTATATTTACTTTTTTTTCAAGCACTTTATTTTTCAGACTTCAATTTTCAAACTCCTTTTAGAGGATTTTAATCAATTTGTGGAAATCTTACCGAACATTTTGGGAAGAGTCTATGTCGCAGTTGGGAAAAAATACTATAATTTTGGATTGGTAAGTGGCCTTATATAGGCCACTTTTATATAAGGATGAAAAGCCCTGATAGATATATTAATATAATCATGCCTGTGTTATTTTGTGATTACAGAAAGAGAAGCTGCGGTCGACGTTTGGGACCCTAGATGGTGCGATACCTGTGTGCGACGGTATACTCTTCTACGCTGGCATCACGATACACATTTTCCAGCTCTCATTTGGGTCAGTATTTTGGCCCAAAGGTTATAAAAATGAGAATGGAAACCAGTCTCAAATCTCAAGCATCTGATTCGCTGAAATTGCGACTAATCGCCATTTCAGCCAGTCAGATGCTTGAGATTGAGACTGGTCCAGATTTAGTTATTAGCGAGGGTAATAAAATCCTTAATTAATTTGTTAAAGCATTTCAAATTACAGTATTCAAAAGTTTTAACAAATGCAACAACTATAAAAGACTCACGAACTCTTGCGAAATGTATTTAGCTTACGTCACTAAGAGATGTTATAGGTATCGAACCCACGACCACAAGATGCTCTCGGAGTTTGGACTGGACATATAAATACAATCATGCCTGTATTATTTCGTTATTACAGAAAGAGGAACTGCGGCCGATCTCTCCTAACGTTGACGTCGGGACCCTAGATGATGCGATACCTGTGTGCGACGGGCTACTCTCCTAAGCTTGCCTTACGATAAACATTACCAGCTCTCATTTGGGTTAGTAATTAAGCCCCAAAGGTTATGAAATTATGAATGGAAACCAGTCTCAAATCTTAAGCATCTGATTGGCTGCAATGGCGTCTGGTCGCCATTTCAGCCAATCAAATGCTTCAGATTTAAGACTGGTTTATATGCACAGTTTTATAACGTTAGGCTTTGAACACCGAAACAAATTAAAAGCTAAGTAGATACACTGTGAGCTTTTATAATAAGGTTATACCAAGTTTTTTTAACAGTGTTATATGAACATGTAGTAAGTACCATCGATTTTCCAATATTTATTTATTTCTGTCTTCAATTAGTATAGAATTTTTTCACCAATGAGAGCGGATTGTGGTATTCCATAGTTTTAAAAATCTTTATTTCCCATTTGATAATAATAATAAAATAATAATGCAATTCAGCATATAGTATAATACCGTAGCTTAAACGCTCCGAAGTGACCGATATTTCTGGAAAAAATGTTTGATTGCAAATTAATATGGTCTTGACAGCCGCATGATTCTATTCGACAGCCACATGATTCTATTCGACAGCCGCATGATTCTATTCGACAGCCGCATGATTCTATTCGACAGCCACATGATTCTATTCGACAGCCGCATGATTCTATTCGACAGCCGCATGATTCTATTCGACAGCCGTATGATTCTATTCGACAGCCACATGATTCTATTCGACAGCCGCATGATTCTATTTGAAAAAGAATAGCATTCCATTGTCATCATCTATTCGCGTCATTGCTTGGCATGGTCTCTTCGCTCCTTTGCCATCGCCATTTCGTATCTCCGTCATCGTTATTTCGCACCGTCTCCATCGCACATTCGTTACTTTGCTACTTCACAATCGTTCCTTCCCTTCTTTGCCTACGTGATTTAGGCATGGTTCATTCGCTCCCTTCTATTGTAAATTTCAAACGATATTGCCTGTACCGGAAAGCGAACCCGCACCGTCACGGCGACAGCGCCTAGCCATGCAATTTCGACAACGCTACAGGCTGAGCTAGCCGGGACAAGCCCCTACCCCAACCCCGAAAAAAATATAACCTCTATCAGGAAGCGAACCCGCATCATCAAGGCGACAACGCTACCGACTACATGTTGCGTTTAAATTCCAAATTTTCCATTCATTATACATGTAGTAGCTTATTTTTCTCAATATAAAAAGAGCTGTTTTTACCTATTTTACTGGATACATAATAATTATATTCATCTACAGATATGCGAGGAACTGGTGCTGTCGTAAGCCATGCATTAACTAGAGACTCAGTTCACTGTGGCAAGACCATTAGAAGTCCTGTGAGTTCTAATTAATTTAATGGATATTAAAATATTCTGACTCTATGCTAAGTCAACTGCTAATGTTTTGTAACATCGAAGGTTCAGGAAGGACTGTTTGTCTCATGCAATTCTAAATGGGTTATAGTAGACTTGCACCAAACAATTGACATGTTGTTTTAATTATTAATGCAATTACTGAATAAAAGTAAATTAATTTGCTTTTTAATGAGGCCTTTAATTTCTTAGGATAGTTAAATGAAAAAGAAGTGATCTAAAGTTTCTAAAATCTAGCCGGGACAATTCCCCCCAGAAAAGGTTGATCAGATAACCCTGATAAACGAAACCATCACTGCATGACATTGGGTACGGATGATTTTTTTACTGATAACAGTACTGACTAGATGTACGGGGAGACTTTTTACGGTGGTCACACTGCACAAATAGTGCTACTGTGTATTTCAAATGATATAATCTTTTGATACCCAGAAGCGAACCCGCAACGTCACGGCGACATCGCCTAGCCAATAACCATGCAATTCCGACAACGATACCGATTACAAAATACATGTAGCGTTTAAATTCCGGATTTTCCTTTTATTATACATGTAGTAACCTTTTTCCCAGTATCAAAAGAGCTGTTTTTACCTATTTAACACGATACATATCTTCATTTACAGATATGGGAGGAAGTGTTGCCATGTATCAACTAGAGAATGATGACTCGCCTCTCTATGACAAGACCCTCCGAAGTCCTGTGAGTTCAAATCATTTTAATGGATATGAAAATATTCTGACACTATGCTTAATCAAATGCTAATGTTTTTTAAATCAACATCAAAGGTTCAAGCAGGACAATTTTGTCTCGTATGCAATTATGAATGAGTTATTACTCGCACTTAACCATTCACACGTTCTTTTACTTGGGGCACGCCAAGGTTTCTTCGGTCATTTTTTTTTACAATTTAGTTGTTACTATATTTGGAAAGAACCTACTCTTTTCTGTTATTTTCTCATAAATAACTGAAGATTTGGTTATGCATTTTGGCAATAAAATGTTATTGTTACCGCTAAATGCTTAATTATTAATGCCATCTGTTCAACTTTATGACGCCATCTTAATAATTGACGTCAATTGTCTGAAGGTTCCTTTTCCCGTGACGCGCCCCAATTATAAAGACATTTAACTTAAGTTTAAGTTTAAGATAGTTTTATAAGGTTAGTTTAAAAAGAAGTAATCTAAAGTTTCTATGTTTAAATGTAGGATCCTGAATCGGAATATAAAAAATCAAACTATGAAATTCAATGCATTTCCTTAATTGTCTAGAATTGTTCACCCTCTTTTAAATTTGTATATATTCCACCAGGCCATCTCAAATTATTAATGTTTCGTAGAAAGAGGCACATTTATATG
Source organism: Corbicula japonica (assembly GCA_038501625.1). Taxonomy (NCBI): domain Eukaryota; kingdom Metazoa; phylum Mollusca; class Bivalvia; order Venerida; family Cyrenidae; genus Corbicula; species Corbicula japonica. The sequence goes on along the minus strand of JAZAYU010000444.1, from coordinate 90,507 downwards.
CCTAACTTTCTAAAGTACAGTATCATTTCGACCCGCATCCTAATAGCTATGACGTCATATGTTTAAAATGACATCACAAAGATAAGCAGATGGCAATTTTAATGAAAAACATCTACACATTTAGAGAAAAAGATTACACATTGTATGGATGTTATGCTTGAACGTGATTTTAGCACTGAAAATATCTAAACTATTCTCAAATGCCAATATTCTCGTGGCAATTGGAGATCTAGTAGAAGATTAATCGACTTCTCGTGGAAAAAGTCCAAAAGTAGAAAAACATCTGAAATTTATTCACTATAAGGCCAATCTATAGCCCATAACTAAAACCAACATTAACATCTATTCACTATACGTCCATGATAGCATTACAAAAATGTATTTACTGCAAAATGGTACGGTAAGGCTTTACTTTACATACTTCATTGTTAGAACATGATTGGTGTTTAACGGCAGATCGGTACAGTCTACACTTAACATCATTTGTGTACAACGTATTGAGTATTCTACAGTGTTTGAAGTATACATGTATAACAGTGTTTTACGTTTTACCGACAGTGTTTTTCGTAGTATGTTATTAGGGACGGGTATCGCTTCCCAAAGCGTAATACAATACAATATATCCGGGTACGGGCTTGTCGTATCACAATACGTATCGCGATATACTGTTGGGATCTTACACATGCATTCAAAGTTAACCAGTTGTTTATGAAAGTAATTAACTACTATAGTTATTTTCAAAGCATATTGGAGTTTAAATATCTAGATTTCAATAAGCGTTAAGATTACATCACCCAAAGTTTGCTGAACTTCCCGCTTGTAAACGTTCAAGAGAAACAGTTTTCTCTTCAGGGGATCCGCATTCCACCTTTTCATTTGCAGACAACATCATTGAATTGTTCTTCGCAAATTTGTTAAATTTGTAGAATTTACAGACTCTTTAAGAATTTTACTGAGCATACCGGTATTCGGAGACCATACCGATACAGCGTATCACAATATACCGGAATACCGATAATACCGCCCACCACAATCTGGTGAGTCTCTCTAAATGCTTGACGGCTTTAATATCAACAGTGTTGTAAGGATCAACAGTGTTTTGATGAATTCCAGTGAATTATAGAATTTTTTCGGTTCCGTCGTTTTCAAATTGCGGATTGCCATTCTTATTTCCACTGTTTTGTTCGCGTTGGTACCCATACGAACATAATATCCCCGATGAGAACATTTAGAAAACGGCTTCCAGTTTGGGTAAATAACGTCGTAAGGTGACGTCATTAAACAAACTCGTGAAAATACGCAATTTCGGAGCTCACCCGGTGAAATATACTTCTGCATCACACTGATAAAACACATGGTACAATATCTATGGCATGTTTAGTCTTAAAATATATGGAAAGAATATATTTGCCGGTGTTCATCTAGATCTTTGATGATGAGCATTTTACATTTTTAAGTGTTTGAAACTTTACTCAACGGGATTTCTTCAGCAGTAGAACACATTTTACCGACTGTAGCGGTTGTCGTGCATTTTGCATTCAAACAGCGTTGATTGTTAAGTCTACAGTGTTTGCAAATTAGGAACGGTATTTTACGGCATTTTTTTATATTCTACTGTGTCTGAAAACTTACGGTATTTACCGCGTTTATTTTATAATCAAGAGTGTTTAAAAACTTAGGACGGTATTTACTTGTTTACCGGCGTTTAATGTATATTCTACAGTGTCTGAAAACTTACGGTATTTAACGGCGTTTATGCTATATTCTTCAATGTCTGAAAAATTGTGGTATTAACGGCGTTGATTTTGTATTCTACAGTGTCTGAAAACTTACGTTTTTTACGACGTTGATTTTATAATCTATTGTGTCTGAAAACTTACGGCATTTACGGAGTAAATTTTATGTTCTTCAGTGTCCGACAACTTACAATATTTACCACTTACTCTACAGTTTCTGAAAACTTATGGTATTTACGGCGTTTATTTTATATCCTAAACTGCCTGAAAACTTATAAAAGTATTTACGGCGTCTAAATTTTTTCCAAATTGTATGAAAACTTACGGTATTTACAGCGTTAATTTTATATTCTACAGAGTCCGAAATCTTACGGTATTTCAGCGTTAATTTTATATTCTACGGTGTCTGAAATCTTACGGTATTTTCAGCGTTAATTTTATATTCCACAGAGTTCGAAATCTAAAGGTATATACAGCGTTAATTTTATATTCTACAGTGTCTGAAATCTTACGGTATTTACAGCGTATATGTTATATTCTACAGTATCTCAGTACCTACGGTATTTACAGCGTTGATTTTATTTTCTACAGTGTCCGACATCTTACGGTATTTACAGCGTTGGTTTTATATTCTGCTGTGTCTGAAATCTTACGGTATTTAAAGCGTTAATTTTATATGCTACTGTGTCTGAAATCTAACGATATTTACAGGGTTGATTTTATATTCTACTGTGTCTGAAATCTCACGGTATGTACAGCGTTAATTTTATATTCTACAGTGTCTGAAATCTCACGGTATTTACAGCGTTAATTTTATATTCTACAGTGTCTGAAATCTCACGGTATTTACAGCGTTAATTTTATATTCTACAGTGTCTGAAATCTCACGGTATTTACAGCGTTCATTTTATATTCTACTGTGTCTGAAATCTTACGTTTTTTACAGCGTTAATTTTATATTCTACTGCGTCTGAAATCTTACGGTATTTACAGCGTTAATTTTATATTCTACTGTGTCTGAAATCTTACGGTATTTACAGCGTTGATTTTAAATTCTACAGTGTATAAGTAACAACGGTTTTTACAGCGTTAATTATATATTCTACATAGTCTGAGTACACACGGTATTTAATGCGTTTATTTTATTCAGTGTCTGAAATCTTACGGTATTTAGAGCGTTAATTTTATATTCTGCAGTGTATCAGTAATAATGGTAATTACAGCGTTAATTTTATATTCTACGGTGTCCGACATCTTACGGTATTTACAACGTTAATTTTATATTCTACAGTGTCCGATATCTAACAGTATTTACAGCGTTAATTTTTATACGCCCGTTTGAAAAACGGGGCGTATTATGGGAACACCTGCGGCGGGCGGGCGGCGTCCACAGGGTTCCGCTCTCTAAGTCAAAGAGTTTTCATCCGGTCTTTATCAAACTTGGTGAATATGTTGATGGGCATAATATCTCGGCCAAGTTCTATAACCAGCCAAATCCCCCCAGGCACTCCTGAATTATGGCCCTTGAATTGTCCAAAATTCTTGATTCCTCTCTCTAAGTCATAGAGTTTTCATCCGGTCTTTATCAAACTTGGTGAATATGTTGGTGGGCATAATATCTCGACCAAGTTCTATAACCAGCCAAATCCCCCCAGGCACTCCTGAATTATGGCCCTTTAATTGTCCAAAATTACTGTTTCCGCTCTCTAAGTCAAAGAGTTTTCATCCGGTCTTTATCAAACTTGGTGAATATGTTGGTGGGCATAATATCTATAACCTGCCAAATCCCACCAGGCACTCCTGAATTATGGCCCTTGAATTGTCCAAAAACTGAATTAGCGACCTTTTTGTGTATTCATACTCTTATATGTTTATCATTTTAATCCGAAAAACATTGTATGTTTCTGAAGTAGCTGGTTTAATGAAGTAAATGTATTTGCTAGACATATATAATAGTTACATATGAGAGCTGCTTGATTTGAAATTGATATTATACTGAGAATGCAGAACATTTTTTGTGTTTTTGTCTTATAAGAGAACCATGGTTATGCTGATATGAATAATAAACTATAAAACAAAACCTCATTGTGTATTCATACACCTTTTTATCATTTTAATACAAAATACATTTTATGTTTCTGAAGTGGCTTGTATAATGAAATATATGTTTTTGCTAGTCATATATAATATTGTTACATATGAGAGATTCTTGATGTGAAATTGATGTTCTACGGAACATTTTTTGTGTTTTTGTCTTACGAGGGAACCATGATTATGTTGACATGATTGTTGAAAAACAACTCAAGCACTCAATGAGTTGGAAAATCCTGCTTCCAAAAATGTTGTCATTACCATTGAATTTACCACAAATATGACGGGCGTGTTTTGTGTCAGTTTGGCACTCTTGTTATTTTATAGTGTCCTACATCTTACATGATATTCTACTGTGCCTGAAATCATACGGTATTTACAGCGTTAATTTTCTATTCTACAGTGTCCGACATGTTGCGGTATTTACAGCGTTAATGTTATATTCCACAGTGTATTAATATTTACGGTATTTACAGCGTTAATTTTTTTATTCTACAGGGTCCGAAATCTTGCAGTATTTACAGCGTTGGTTTTTTTTACAGTATCGGAAATCTTACGGTATTTACAGCGTTGTTTTGTTATTTTACAGCCCGAAATCTTACTGTATTTACATCGTTTTTAGTATATTCTACATTGTCTGAGTTTAAACGGTATTAACTGTGTTAATTTTATTTTTTTCACTGTCTGAAATCTAAAGGTATTTAAATAGTTAATTTTATAATCCTCTGTGTCTGAAATCTTACGGTATTTACAGCGTTAATTTGATATTCTACTGTGTCTGAAATCTCACGGTATTTACAGTGTTCATTATATATTCTACAGTGTCCGACATCTAACGGTATTTACAGCGTTAATTTTATATTCTACTGTGTCTGAAATCTCACGGTATTTAGAGCGTTCGTTTTATGTTTTACATTTATTGAGTACACACGGTATTTACGGCGTTTACTTTATTTTCTTCAGTGTCTGAAATCTTACGGAATTAACAGCGTTAATTTTATATTCTGCAGTGTATTAGAACTTACGGTATTTACAGCGTTAATTTTATATTCTACAGTGTCCGACATCTTACGGTATTTACAGCGTAAATGTTATATTCTACAGTGTCCGACATCTTACGGTATTTACAGCGTTATTTTATATTCTACTGTGTCTGAAATCTTACGGTATTAACAGCGTTAATTTAATATTCTACATTCTCTGAGTACACACTGTATTTACGGCGTTTATTTTCTTTTCTTCAGTGTCTGAAATCTTACGGTATTTACAGCGTTAATTTTATATTCTACAGTGTATTAGTACTTACGGTGTGTACAGCGTTAATTATATATTCCACATTGTCTAACATCTTACGGTATTTACAAGGTTTAATTTTATATTCTACTGTGTCTGAAATCTTACGGTATTTACAGCGTTAATTTTATATTCTACGGTGTCCGACATCTTATGGTATTTACAGCGTTAATTTTATATTCTATAGTGTCTGAAATCATACGGTATTTGCAGCGTAAATTTTATATTATACAGTGTTTATAAACTTAAGTTTTTTATGGCGTTGATTTTAATCTACCGGATCTTAAAACGTACGTTTTTTACGACGTTTTTTTTATATATTATATTACCTGAAAGCCTAAGTTATTTTTGGCGTTGATTTTATGTTCTACAGTGTCTGATTACTTACGGTATTTTGGAGGTTGATTATATATTTTACCGTATCTGAAAACTTACGGTTTTTATGACGTTTATTTTATATCCAACATTGTTTGAAATCTTACGTTATTTATGTCGTTTATTTTATATTTTACAGTGTATGAAAACTTACGGTATGTGCGACATTGATTTTTTTCATTCCACAGTTTCTGAAAATGTACGATATTTACGGCGTTGATTTTATATTCTCTAGTGTTTTACAATTTACGATACCAACGACTTTTAAGGTATTTATTCTCTAGTGTCTGAAATCTTACAGTATTTTCGACAGTTTCTGAAAAGTTACGGTAGTTACATCGTTGTTTTTCATGCATTGTTGTATAACGCTGCCGTTGCTCATAATATAACTGTGGTTGAAAAAAGAATATCAGTGTTTTTTGTTTTCCATACATAAATGAACAATCTTGCCTTTAAGTGAAACGTTTTGTTGTTGAAATGAAACTGTCGGTGTTGTTTTCTTCACGCACTATCAATTTATACAGTTTTTGAATATACCTGTTTTCGCATATACCTGTTGTTAAAAGAACATTATCGGAGTGTTAATTAATGCATAGTTTTATTGTAATGTCTTTGCATGAAACATACTTGATATTAAAATGAAGTTTTCCGTGTTTTTGGTTTCTATTTATCATTGAATTATGTTGCCTTTGAATGAAATGCCACTATTGAAAAAAGCGGATTTTGTTGTTTTTCTTGAATCCCTATGTCGTCTCAGAATGAAACTTATACTTTGATGAAATAAAACTTTCGGTGTTTGTTATTTCTCTTGCATTGCTGAAGTGCGCTGCGTGTGAATGAAATATATCTTTTAATGAAATAAAACTATCGGTGTTTGTTGTTTTTCTATCATCCCTAAATTATGCTGCATGTGTATGAAATATATGTTTTGATGAAATAAAAATATCGGTGTTTGTTGTTTTTCTTGCAACCATGAATTGTGCTACAATAGAATGAAATATATCTTTTGATGAAATAAAACTATCGGTGTTTGTTGTTTTTCTTGCATACCTGAATTGTGCTGCATGTGAACGAAATATATCTTTTGATGAAATAAAACTATCGGTGTTTGTTGTTTTTCTTGCATCCCTGAATTGTGCTACATGTGTATGAAATATATGTTTTAGATGAAATAAAACTATCAGTGTTTGTTGTTTTTTCTTGCATCCCTGGATTGCGCTACATGTGTATGAAATACATCTTTTGATGAAATAAAAATTTTTGTTTGTTGTTTTTTATGCATCCCGTATTGTGCTCCATATGAATGAAATATATCTTTAGAGGAAATAAAACTATCGGTGTTTGTTGTTTTTCTTGCATCCCAGAATTGTGCTACTTGAGTATGAAATATATGTTTTGATGAATTAAAACTATCGGTGTTTGCTGTTTCTCTTGCATCCCTGAATTGTGCTGCATGTGAACGAAATATATCTTTTGATAAAATAAAATTATCGGTGTTTGTTGTTTTTCTTTCATTACTGATTTATGCTGCATGTGTATAATATATAATTTGATGAAATAAGACTATCGATGTTTGTTGTTTTTCTTGCATCCCTGAATTGTGCTGCAAGAGAATGAAATATATCTTGATGAAATAAAACTATCGGTGTTGGTTGTTTTTCTTGCATCACTGAATTGTGCTGCATGTGAACGAAATATATGTTTCGATGAAATAAAACTATCGGTGTTTGTTGTTTTTCTTGCATCCCTGAATTGTGCTATATGTGTATGAAATAAATGTTTTGATGAAATAAAACTATCGGTGTTTGTAGTTTTTCTTCCATCCCTGAATTGTGCTGCATGTGAATGAAATAAATGTTTTGATGAAATAAAACTATCGGTGTTTGTAGTTTTTCTTGCATTCCCGAATTGTGCTCCATATGAATGAAATATATCTTTTGATGAAATAAAACTATCGTCGTTTGTTTTCTTTCTGCAATCCCCGAATTGTGCTACGTGTGTATGAAATATATCTTTTGATGAAATAAAACTATCGGTGTTTGTTGTTTTTCTTGCATCCCTGAAATATATGTTTTGATGAAATGTTTGTGCGTTTTCTTGGTTCTCTGAATTGTGCTACATTTGTATGAAATATATATTTGTGATGAAATAAAACTATCGGTGTTTGTTGTTTTTCTTGCATCTCCGAATTGTGCTGCATATGAATGAAATATATCTTTTCATGAAATAAAACTATCGGTGTTTGTTTTTTATCTTACATCCCCGAATTGTGTTACGTGTGCATGAAATATATCTTTTCATGAAATAAAACTATCGGTGTTTCTTGTTTTACTTGCATTCCTGAATTGTGCTACATGTATATGAAATATATGTTTTGATGAAATAAAACTATCGGTGTTTGTTGTTTTTCTTGCATCCCTGAAATATATGTTTTGATGAAATGTTTGTGCGTTTTCTTGGTTCTCTGAATTGTGCTACATTTGTATGAAATATATATTTGTGATGAAATAAAACTATCGGTGTTTGTTGTTTTTCTTGCATCTCCGAATTGTGCTGCATATGATTGAAATATATCTTTTCATGAAATAAAACTATCGATGTTTGTTTTCTATCTTACATCCCCGAATTGTGTTACGTGTGCATGAAATATATCTTTTCATGAAATAAATCTATCGGTGTTTCTTGTTTTTCTTGCATTCCTGAATTGTGCTACATGTATATGAAATATATGTTTTGATGAAATAAATCTATCGATGTTTGTTCTTTTTCTTGCATCCCTGAATTGTGCTTCATGTGTATAAAATATATGTTTTGATGAAATAAAACAATCGGCGTTTGTTGTTTTTCTTGCATCCCTGAATTGTGCTACATGTGTATGAAATATATGTTTTGATTAATTTAAACTATCGGTGTTTGTTGTTTTTCTTGCATCTCTGAAATGTGCTACATGCGTATGAAATATATCTTTTGATGAAAAAAACTATCGTTGCTTGTTCGTTTTCTTGCTTCTCTGAATTGTGCTGCATTTGAATGAAATGTATGTTCTGATGAAATAAACCTATCGGTGTTTGTTGTTTTTCTTCCATCCCTGAATCGGCTGCATGTGAATGAAATATATGTTTTGATGAAATCGGTGTTTCTTGTTTGCTTGCATCCCTCCATTGTGCTGCATATAAATGAAATATGTGTTTTGCTGAAATAAAACTATCGGTGTTTGTTGTTTTTCTTCCATCACTGAATTGTGCTACGTGTGTATAAAATATATCTTTTGATGAAATAAAACTATCCATGTTTGTTGTTTTACTTGCATCCCTGAATTGTGCTACATGTGTATGAAATATATGTTTTGATGAAATAAAACAATCGGTGTTTGTTGTTTTTCTTGCATCACTGAAATGTGCTACATGTGTATGAAATATATGTTTTGATGAATTAAAACTATCGGTGTTTGTTGTTTTTCTTGCATCCGTGAATCGTTCTACATGTGTTTGAAATATATCTTTTGATGAAATAAAACTATCGGTGTTTGTTCTTTTTTCTTGCATCTCTGAATTGTGCTACATTTGTATAAAAAATATGTTTTGATGATTTAAACTATCGGTGTTTGTTGTTTTTCTTCCATCCCTGAATTGTGCTGCATGTGAATGAAATATATGTTTTGATGAAATAAAACTATCGGTGTATTTTTTTCTTCCATCCCCGAATTGTGCTACGTGTGTATGAAATAAATCTTTTTATGAAATTTCGCAATCCGTGTTTGTTGTTTCTCTTGCATCCCTGAATTGTGCTACATGTATATGAAATATATGTTTTGATGAATTAAAACTATCGGTGTTTGTTGATTTTCTTGCGTCACTGTATCGTGCTGCATATAAAAAAAATATAATTATGTTTTGATGAAATAAAACTATCGGTGTTTGTTGTTTTTCTTGCATCTCTGAATTGTGCTACATTTGTATGAAATATATGTTTTGATGAAATAAAACTATAGGTGTTTGTTGTTTTTCTTCCATCCCTGAATTGTGCTGCATGTGAATAAAATATATGTTTTGATTAAAGAAACTATCTGTGTTTGTTGTTTTTCTTGAATCCCTCCATTGTGCTGCATATGAATGAAATATATCTTTTGATGAAATAAAACTATCGGTGTTTGTTGTTTTTCTTGCATCTCCGAATTGGGCTGCATATGAATGAAATATATCTTTTGATGAAATAAAACTATCGGTGTTTGTTTTCTTTCATCCATCCCCGAATTGTGCTACGTGTGTATGAAATATATCGTTTGATGAAATAAAGCTATCCGAGTTTGTTGTTTTTCTTCTATCCCTGAACTGTGCTGCATGTGTACGAAATATATATTTTGATGAAATAAAACTATCGGTGTTTGTTGTTTTTCTTGCATCCCTGAATTGTGCTGCATGTGAATGAAATATATGTTTTGATGAAATAAAACTATCGGTGTTTGCTGTTTTTCTTGGATCCCCGAATCGTGCTGCATATAAATGAAATATATCTTTTGATGAAAAAAAACCACTATCGGTGTTTGTTGTTTTTCTTGCATCTCCGAATTGGGCTGCATATGAATGAAATATATCTTTTGATGAAATAAAACTATCGGTGTTTGTTTTCTTTCATCCATCCCTGAATTGTGCTACGTGTGTATGAAATATATCTTTTGATGAAATAAAACTATCGGTGTTTCTTGTTTTTCTTGCCTTCCTGAATTGTGCTACATGTATATGAAATATATGTTTTGATGAAATAAAACTATCGGAGTTTGTTGTTTTCCTTGCATCCCTGAATTGTGCTGCAAGAGAATGAAATATATGTTTTGATGAAATAAATCTATCGGTGTTTGTTGTTTTTCTTGCATCCATGAATTGTGCTTCATGTGTATGAAATATATGTTATGATGAAATAAAACTATCGGTGTTTGTTGTTTTTCTTGCATCCCTGAATTGTGCTGCATGTGAATGAAATATATGTTTTGATTAATTTAAACTATCGGTGTTTGTTATTTTTCTTGCAACCATGAATTGTGCTACAAGAGAATGAAATATATCTTTTGATGAAATAAAACTATCGGTGTTTGTTGTTTTTCTTGCATACCTGAATTGTGCTGCATGTGAACGAAATATATCTTTTGATGAAATAAAACTATCGGTGTTTGTTGTTTTTCTTGCATCCTGAATTGTGCTACATGTGAATGAAATATATGTTTTGATGAATTTAAACTTTCGGTGTTTGTTTTTTTTCTTGCATCCCTGAATTGTGCTACATGCGTATGAAATATATGTTTTGATGAAAAAAAAACTATCGTTGCTTGTTCGTTTTCTTGCTTCTCTGAATTGTGCTACATTTGTATGAAATATATGTTCTGATGAAATAAAACTATCGGTGTTTGTTGTTTTTCTTCCATCCCTGAATTGTGCTGCATGTGAATGAAATATATGTTTTGATGAAATAAACTATCGGTGTTTCTTGTTTTGCTTGCATCGCTCCGTCGTGCTGCCTATAAATGAAATATATGTTTTGCTGAAGCAAAACTATCGGTGTTTGTTATTTTTCTTCCATCCCTGAATTGTGCTACGTGTGTATGAAATATATCTTTTGATGAAATAAAACTACCTGTGTTTGTTGTTTTACTTACATCCCTGAATTGTGCTACATGTGTATGAAATATATGTTTTTATGAAATAAAACTATCGGAGTTTGTTGTTTTTCTTGCATCCCTGAATTGTGCTTAAAGAGAATGAAATATATTTTTTTATGAAATAAATCTATCGGTGTTTGTTGTTTATCTTGCATCCCTGAATTGTGCTACATGTGTATGAAATATATGTATTGATGAAATAAAACTATCGGTGTTTGTTGTTATTCTTGCATCCCTTAATTGTGCTACGTGTGTATGAAATATATGTTTTGATGAATTTAACTATCCGTGTTTGTTGTTTTTCTTGCATCCCTTAATTGTGCTACATGTGTATGAAATGTATCTTTTGATGAAGTAAAACTATCGGTGTTTGTTGTTTTCCTTCCATCCCTGAATAGTGCTGCATGTGAATGAAATATATGTTTTGCTAATATAAAACTATCGGTGTTTGTTGTTTTTCTTGCATCCCCGAATTGTGCTGCATGTGAATAAAATATATGTTTTGATGAAATAAACTATAGGTGTTTCTTGTTTTGCTTGCATCCCTCCATTGTGCTGCATATAAATGAAATATATGTTTTGCTGAAATAAAACTATCGGTGTTTGTTGTTTTTCTTTCATTCCTGAATTGTGCTACATGTGTATGAAATATATCTTTCGATGAAATAAAACAATCGGTGTTTGTTTTTTTTCTTGCATCCCTGAATTGTGCTACATGTGAATGAAATATATGTTTATATGAAATAAAACTATCGGTGTTCCTTGTTTTTCTTGCATCACTGAATTGTGCTACATGTGTATGAAATATATGTTTTGGTGAATTAAAACTATTGGTGTTTTTGTTGTTTTTCTTGCATCACTGAATTGTGCTACATGTGTGTGAAATATATGTTTTGATGAAATAAAACTATCGTTGTTTGTTCTTTTTTCTTGCATCTCTGAATTGTGCTACATTTGTATTAAATATTTGTTTTGATGAAATAAAACTATAGCTGTTTGTTGTTTTTCTTCCAGCTCGAATTGTGCTGCATGTAAATGAAATATATGTTTTGATGAAATAAAACTATCGGTGTTTTTTTTTTCTTCCATCCCCGAATTGTGCTACGTGTGTATGAAATATCTCTTTTCATGAAAGAAAGCTATCCGTGTTTGTTGTTTTTCTTCCACCCCTTACTTGTGCTGCATGTGTATGAAATATATGTTTTGATGAAATAAAACTATCGGTGTTTGTTGTTTTTCTTGCATCCCTGAAATGTGCTACATTTGTATGAAATATATGTTTTGATGAAATAATACTATCGGTGTTTGTTGAAATAAAACTATCGGTGTTTGTTGTTTTTCTTGCACCCCTAAATTTTGCTTCATGTGTAAGAAATATATGTTTTGATGAAATAAAACTATCGGTGTTTTTGTTGTTTTTCTTGCATCACTGAATTGTGCTACATGTGTATGAAATATATGTTTTGATGAAATAAAACTATCGGTGTTTGTTGTTTTTCTTCCATGCCTAAATTGTGCTGCATATAAATGAAATAAATGTTTTGATGAAATAAAGCTATCGGTGTTTGTTATTTTTCTTGCATCCCTGAATTGTGCTACATTCGCATGAAACATATGTTTTGATGAATTAAAACTATTGGTGTTTTTGTTGTTTTTCTTGCATCACTGAATTGTGCTACATGTGTGTGAAATATATGTTTTGATGAAATAAAACTATCGGTGTTTGTTCTTTTTCTTGCATCTCTGAATGGTGCTACATTTGTATAAAATACTTGTTTTGATGAAAAAAAACTATCGTTGTTTTTTTGTTTTTCTTGCATCGCTGAATTGTGCTGCATATGAATGAAATATATGTTTTGATGAAATAAATTTATCGGCGTTTGTTTTTTTCTTCCATTCCCGAATCGCCCTATGTAATGAAATATGTATAATGATAAAATAAAGTTATCCGTGTTTGTTGTTTTTCTTCGATCCCCCAATTGTGCTGCATGTGTATGAAATATATGTTTTGATGAAATAAACTATCGGTTTTTGTTGTTTTTCTTGCATCCCTGAATTCTAATGCATGCGTATGAAAAAAAGTTTTCATGAAATAAAACTATCGGTGTTTGTTGTTTTTCTTGGATCCTCGAATTTTGCTGCATATGAATGAAATATATCTTTTGATTAAAGAAAACTATTGGTGTTTGTTTTGTTTTCTTCCATCCCGAATTGTGCTACGTGTGTATGAAATAAATCTTTTGATGAAATAAAACTATCGGTGTTTTTTTGTTTTTCTTGCATCCCTGAATTGTGCTACATGTGTATGAAATATTTGTTTTTGACGAAATAAAACTAACGGTTCTTTGTTTTCCTTGCATCCCTGAATTGTGCTGGAATATAATAAAAT
>JAZAYU010000444.1:0-76470 GCA_038501625.1 Corbicula japonica | reverse complement strand
TGAAGTTTTCCGTGTTTTTGGTTTCTATTTATCATTGAATTATGTGGCCTTTGAATGAAATGCCACTATTGAAAAAAGCGGATTTTGTTGTTTTTCTTGAATCCCTATGTCGTCTCAGAATGAAATTTATACTTTGATGAAATAAAACTTTCGGTGTTTGTTATTTCTCTTGCATTGCTGAAGTGCGCTGCGTGTGAATGAAATATATCTTTTAATGAAATAAAACTATCGGTGTTTGTTGTTTTTCTATCATCCCTAAATTATGCTGCATGTGTATGAAATATATGTTTTGATGAAATAAAAATATCGGTGTTTGTTGTTTTTCTTGCAACCATGAATTGTGCTACAATAGAATGAAATATATCTTTTGATGAAATAAAACTATCGGTGTTTGTTGTTTTTCTTGCATACCTGAATTGTGCTGCATGTGAACGAAATATATCTTTTGATGAAATAAAACTATCGGTGTTTGTTGTTTTTCTTGCATCCCTGAATTGTGCTACATGTGTATGAAATATATGTTTTAGATGAAATAAAACTATCAGTGTTTGTTGTTTTTTCTTGCATCCCTGGATTGCGCTAGATGTGTATGAACTACATCTTTTGATGAAATAAAAATTTTTGTTTGTTGTTTTTTACGCATCCCGTATTGTGCTCCATATGAATGAAATATATCTTTAGAGGAAATAAAACTATCGGTGTTTGTTGTTTTTCTTGCATCCCAGAATTGTGCTACTTGAGTATGAAATATATGTTTTGATGAATTAAAACTATCGGTGTTTGCTGTTTCTCTTGCATCCCTGAATTGTGCTGCATGTGAACGAAATATATCTTTTGATAAAATAAAATTATCGGTGTTTGTTGTTTTTCTTTCATTACTGATTTATGCTGCATGTGTATAATATATGTTTTGATGAAATAAGACTATCGATGTTTGTTGTTTTTCTTGCATCCCTGAATTGTGCTGCAAGAGAATGAAATATATCTTGATGAAATAAAACTATCGGTGTTGGTTGTTTTTCTTGCATCACTGAATTGTGCTGCATGTGAACGAAATATATGTTTCGATGAAATAAAACTATCGGTGTTTGTTGTTTTTCTTGCATCCCTGAATTGTGCTATATGTGTATGAAATAAATGTTTTGATGAAATAAAACTATCGGTGTTTGTAGTTTTTCTTCCATCCCTGAATTGTGCTGCATGTGAATGAAATAAATGTTTGATGAAATAAAACTATCGGTGTTTGTAGTTTTTCTTGCATTCCCGAATTGTGCTCAATATGAATGAAATATATCTTTTGATGAAATAAAACTATCGTCGTTTGTTTTCTTTCTGCAATCCCCGAATTGTGCTACGTGTGTATGAAATATATCTTTTGATGAAATAAAACTATCGGTGTTTGTTGTTTTTCTTGCATCCCTGAAATATATGTTTTGATGAAATGTTTGTGCGTTTTCTTGGTTCTCTGAATTGTGCTACATTTGTATGAAATATATATTTGTGATGAAATAAAACTATCGGTGTTTGTTGTTTTTCTTGCATCTCCGAATTGTGCTGCATATGAATGAAATATATCTTTTCATGAAATAAAACTATCGGTGTTTGTTTTTTATCTTACATCCCCGAATTGTGTTACGTGTGCATGAAATATATCTTTTCATGAAATAAAACTATCGGTGTTTCTTGTTTTACTTGCATTCCTGAATTGTGCTACATGTATATGAAATATATGTTTTGATGAAATAAAACTATCGGTGTTTGTTGTTTTTCTTGCATCCCTAAAATATATGTTTTGATGAAATGTTTGTGCGTTTTCTTGGTTCTCTGAATTGTGCTACATTTGTATGAAATATATATTTGTGATGAAATAAAACTATCGGTGTTTGTTGTTTTTCTTGCATCTCCGAATTGTGCTGCATATGATTGAAATATATCTTTTCATGAAATAAAACTATCGATGTTTGTTTTCTATCTTACATCCCCGAATTGTGTTACGTGTGCATGAAATATATCTTTTCATGAAATAAATCTATCGGTGTTTCTTGTTTTTCTTGCATTCCTGAATTGTGCTACATGTATATGAAATATATGTTTTGATGAAATAAATCTATCGATGTTTGTTCTTTTTCTTGCATCCCTGAATTGTGCTTCATGTGTATAAAATATATGTTTTGATGAAATAAAACAATCGGCGTTTGTTGTTTTTCTTGCATCCCTGAATTGTGCTACATGTGTATGAAATATATGTTTTGATTAATTTAAACTATCGGTGTTTGTTGTTTTTCTTGCATCTCTGAAATGTGCTACATTTGAATGAAATGTATGTTCTGATGAAATAAACCTATCGGTGTTTGTTGTTTTTCTTCCATCCCTGAATCGGCTGCATGTGAATGAAATATATGTTTTGATGAAATCGGTGTTTCTTGTTTGCTTGCATCCCTCCATTGTGCTGCATATAAATGAAATATGTGTTTTGCTGAAATAAAACTATCGGTGTTTGTTGTTTTTCTTCCATCACTGAATTGTGCTACGTGTGTATAAAATATATCTTTTGATGAAATAAAACTATCCATGTTTGTTGTTTTACTTGCATCCCTGAATGCTACATGTGTATGAAATATATGTTTTGATGAAATAAAACAATCGGTGTTTGTTGTTTTTCTTGCATCACTGAAATGTGCTACATGTGTATGAAATATATGTTTTGATGAATTAAAACTATCGGTGTTTGTTGTTTTTCTTGCATCCGTGAATCGTTCTACATGTGTTTGAAATATATCTTTTGATGAAATAAAACTATCGGTGTTTGTTCTTTTTTCTTGCATCTCTGAATTGTGCTACATTTGTATAAAAAATATGTTTTGATGATTTAAACTATCGGTGTTTGTTGTTTTTCTTCCATCCCTGAAGTGTGCTGCATGTGAATAAAATATATGTTTTGATGAAATAAACTATAGGTGTATTTTTTCTTCCATCCCCGAATTGTGCTACGTGTGTATGAAATAAATCTTTATATGAAATTTCGCAATCCGTGTTTGTTGTTTCTCTTGCATCCCTGAATTGTGCTACATGTATATGAAATATATGTTTTGATGAATTAAAACTATCGGTGTTTGTTGATTTTCTTGCGTCACTGTATCGTGCTGCAAATAAAAGAAATATGATTATGTTTTGATGAAATAAAACTATCGGTGTTTGTTGTTTTTCTTGCATCTCTGAATTGTGCTACATTTGTATGAAATATATGTTTTGATGAAATAAAACTATAGGTGTTTGTTGTTTTGCTTGCATCCCTCCATTGTGCTGCATATAAATGAAATATATGTTTTGCTGAAATAAAACTATCGGTGTTTGTTGTTTTTCTTTCATTCCTGAATTATGCTACATGTGTATGAAGTATATCTTTCGATGAAATAAAACAATCGGTGTTTGTTTTCTTTTATACATCCCCGGATTGTGCTACGTGTGTATGAATTATATCGTTTGATGAAATTAAGCTATCCGAGTTTGTTGTTTTTCTTCTATCCCTGAACTGTGCTGCATGTGTACGAAATATATATTTTGATGAAATAAAACTATCGGTGTTTGTTGTTTTTCTTGCATCCCTGAATTGTGCTGCATGTGAATGAAATATATGTTTTGATGAAATAAAACTATCGGTGTTTGCTGTTTTTCTTGGATCCCCGAATCGTGCTGCATATAAATGAAATATATCTTTAGATGAAAAAAAAAACTATCGGTGTTTGTTGTTTTTCTTGCATCTCCGAATTGGGCTGCATATGAATGAAATATATCTTTTGATGAAATAAAACTATCGGTGTTTGTTTTCTTTCATCCATCCCCGAATTGTGCTACGTGTGTATGAAATATATCTTTTGATGAAATAAAACTATCGGTGTTTCTTGTTTTTCTTGCCTTCCTGAATTGTGCTACATGTATATGAAATATATGTTTTGATGAAATAAAACTATCGGAGTTTGTTGTTTTCCTTGCATCCCTGAATTGTGCT
Source organism: Corbicula japonica (assembly GCA_038501625.1). Classification (NCBI taxonomy): domain Eukaryota; kingdom Metazoa; phylum Mollusca; class Bivalvia; order Venerida; family Cyrenidae; genus Corbicula; species Corbicula japonica. The sequence goes on along the minus strand of JAZAYU010000444.1, from coordinate 72,461 downwards.
GCAAGAGAATGAAATATATGTTTTGATGAAATAAATCTATCGGTGTTTGTTGTTTTTCTTGCATCCATGAATTGTGCTTCATGTGTATGAAATATATGTTATGATGAAATAAAACTATCGGTGTTTGTTGTTTTTCTTGCATCCCTGAATTGTGCTGCATGTGAATGAAATATATGTTTTGATTAATTTAAACTATCGGTGTTTGTTATTTTTCTTGCAACCATGAATTGTGCTACAAGAGAATGAAATATATCTTTTGATGAAATAAAACTATCGGTGTTTGTTGTTTTTCTTGCATCCTGAATTGTGCTACATGTGAATGAAATATATGTTTTGATGAATTTAAACTTTCGGTGTTTGTTTTTTTTCTTGCATCCCTGAATTGTGCTACATGCGTATGAAATATATGTTTTGATGAAAAAAAAACTATCGTTGCTTGTTCGTTTTCTTGCTTCTCTGAATTGTGCTGCATTTGTATGAAATATATGTTCTGATGAAATAAAACTATCGGTGTTTGTTGTTTTTCTTCCATCCCTGAATTGTGCTGCATGTGAATGAAATATATGTTTTGATGAAATTAACTATCGGTGTTTCTTGTTTTGCTTGGATCGCTCCGTCGTGCTGCCTATAAATGAAATATATGTTTTGCTGAAGCAAAACTATCGGTGTTTGTTATTTTTCTTCCATCCCTGAATTGTGCTACGTGTGTATGAAATATATCTTTTGATGAAATAAAACTACCTGTGTTTGTTGTTTTACTTACATCCCTGAATTGTGCTACATGTGTATGAAATATATCTTTTGATGAAATAAAACTACCTGTGTTTGTTGTTTTTCTTGCATCCCTGAATTGTGCTTAAAGAGAATGAAATATATATTTATACTATCGGTGTTTGTTGAAATAAATCTATCGGTGTTTGTTGTTTATCTTGCATCCCTGAATTGTGCTACATGTGTATGAAATATATGTATTGATGAAATAAAACTATCGGTGTTTGTTGTTATTCTTGCATCCCTTAATTGTGCTACGTGTGTATGAAATATATGTTTTGATGAATTTAACTATCCGTGTTTGTTGTTTTTCTTGCATCCCTTAATTGTGCTACATGTGTATGAAATGTATCTTTTGATGAAGTAAAACTATCGCTGTTTGTTGTTTTCCTTCCATCCCTGAATAGTGCTGCATGTGAATGAAATATATGTTTTGCTAATATAAAACTATCGGTGTTTGTTGTTTTTCTTGCATCCCCGAATTGTGCTGCATGTGAATAAAATATATGTTTTGATGAAATAAACTATAGGTGTTTCTTGTTTTGCTTGCATCCCTCCATTGTGCTGCATATAAATGAAATATATGTTTTGCTGAAATAAAACTATCGGTGTTTGTTGTTTTTCTTTCATTCCTGAATTGTGCTACATGTGTATGAAATATATCTTTCGATGAAATAAAACAATCGGTGTTTGTTTTTTTTCTTGCATCCCTGAATTGTGCTACATGTGAATGAAATATATGTTTATATGAAATAAAACTATCGGTGTTCCTTGTTTTTCTTGCATCACTGAATTGTGCTACATGTGTATGAAATATATGTTTTGGTGAATTAAAACTATTGGTGTTTTTGTTGTTTTTCTTGCATCACTGAATTGTGCTACATGTGTGTGAAATATATGTTTTGATGAAATAAAACTATCGTTGTTTGTTCTTTTTTCTTGCATCTCTGAATTTTGCTACATTTGTATTAAATATTTGTTTTGATGAAATAAAACTATAGCTGTTTGTTGTTTTTCTTCCAGCTCGAATTGTGCTGCATGTAAATGAAATATATGTTTTGATGAAATAAAACTATCGGTGTTTTTTTTTTCTTCCATCCCCGAATTGTGCTACGTGTGTATGAAATATCTCTTTTCATGAAAGAAAGCTATCCGTGTTTGTTGTTTTTCTTCCACCCCTTACTTGTGCTGCATGTGTATGAAATATATGTTTTGATGAAATAAAACTATCGGTGTTTGTTGTTTTTCTTGCATCCCTGAAATGTGCTACATTTGTATGAAATATATGTTTTGATGAAATAATACTATCGGTGTTTGTTGAAATAAAACTATCGGTGTTTGTTGTTTTTCTTGCATCCCTAAATTTTGCTTCATGTGTAAGAAATATATGTTTTGATGAAATAAAACTATCGGTGTTTTTGTTGTTTTTCTTGCATCACTGAATTGTGCTACATGTGTATGAAATATATGTTTTGATGAAATAAAACTATCGGTGTTTGTTGTTTTTCTTCCATGCCTAAATTGTGCTGCATATAAATGAAATAAATGTTTTGATGAAATAAAGCTATCGGTGTTTGTTATTTTTCTTGCATCCCTGAATTGTGCTACATTCGCATGAAACATATGTTTTGATGAATTAAAACTATTGGTGTTTTTGTTGTTTTTCTTGCATCACTGAATTGTGCTACATGTGTGTGAAATATATGTTTTGATGAAATAAAACTATCGGTGTTTGTTGTTTTTCTTGCATCCTGAATTGTGCTACATGTGAATGAAATATATGTTTTGATGGATTTAAACTATCGGTGTTTGTTTTTGTTTTCTTGCATCCCTGAATTGTGCTACATGCGTATGAAATATATGTTTTGATGAAAAAAAAAAACTATCGTTGCTTGTTCGTTTTCTTGCTTCTCTGAATTGTGCTACATTTGTATGAAATATATGTTTTGATGAAATAAAACTATCGTTGTTTGTTCTTTTTTCTTGCATCTCTGAATTTTGCTACATTTGTATTAAATATTTGTTTTGATGAAATAAAACTATAGCTGTTTGTTGTTTTTCTTCCAGCTCGAATTGTGCTGCATGTAAATGAAATATATGTTTTGATGAAATAAAACTATCGGTGTTTTTTTTTCTTCCATCCCCGAATTGTGCTACGTGTGTATGAAATATCTCTTTTCATGAAAGAAAGCTATCCGTGTTTGTTGTTTTTCTTCCACCCCTTACTTGTGCTGCATGTGTATGAAATATATGTTTTGATGAAATAAAACTATCGGTGTTTGTTGTTTTTCTTGCATCCCTAAAATGTGCTACATTTGTATGAAATATATGTTTTGATGAAATAATACTATCGGTGTTTGTTGAAATAAAACTATCGGTGTTTGTTGTTTTTCTTGCATCCCTAAATTTTGCTTCATGTGTAAGAAATATATGTTTTGATGAAATAAAACTATCGGTGTTTTTGTTGTTTTTCTTGCATCACTGAATTGTGCTACATGTGTATGAAATATATGTTTTGATGAAATAAAACTATCGGTGTTTGTTGTTTTTCTTCCATGCCTAAATTGTGCTGCATATAAATGAAATAAATGTTTTGATGAAATAAAGCTATCGGTGTTTGTTATTTTTCTTGCATCCCTGAATTGTGCTACATTCGCATGAAACATATGTTTTGATGAATTAAAACTATTGGTGTTTTTGTTGTTTTTCTTGCATCACTGAATTGTGCTACATGTGTGTGAAATATATGTTTTGATGAAATAAAACTATCGGTGTTTGTTGTTTTTCTTGCATCCTGAATTGTGCTACATGTGAATGAAATATATGTTTTGATGGATTTAAACTATCGGTGTTTGTTTTTGTTTTCTTGCATCCCTGAATTGTGCTACATGCGTATGAAATATATGTTTTGATGAAAAAAAAAACTATCGTTGCTTGTTCGTTTTCTTGCTTCTCTGAATTGTGCTACATTTGTATGAAATATATGTTCTGATGAAATAAAACTATCGGTGTTTGTTGTTTTTCTTCCATCCCTGAATTGTGCTGCATGTGAATGAAATATATGTTTTGATGAAATAAACTATCGGTGTTTCTTGTTTTGCTTGCATCGCTCCGTCGTGCTGCCTATAAATGAAATATATGTTTTGCTGAAGTAAAACTATCGGTGTTTATTATTTTTCTTCCATCCCTGAATTGTGCTACGTGTGTATGAAATTTATCTTTTGATGAAATAAAACTACCTGTGTTTGTTGTTTTTCTTGCATCCCTGAATTGTGCTTAAAGAGAATGAAATATATATTTATACTATCGGTGTTTGTTGAAATAAATCTATCGGTGTTTGTAGTTTATCTTGCATCCCTGAATTGTGCTACATATGTATGAAATATATGTATTGATGAAATAAAACTATCAGTGTTTGTTGTTATTCTTGCATCCCTTAATTGTGCTACGTGTGTATGAAATATATGTTTTGATGAATTTAACTATCCGTGTTTGTTGTTTTTCTTGCATCCCTTGATTGTGCTACATGTGTATGAAATGTATCTTTTGATGAAGTAAAACTATCGGTGTTTGTTGTTTTCCTTCCATCCCTGAATAGTGCTGCATGTGAATGAAATATATGTTTTGCTAATATAAAACTATCGGTGTTTGTTGTTTTTCTTGCATCCCCGAATTGTGCTGCATGTGAATAAAATATATGTTTTGATGAAATAAACTATAGGTGTTTCTTGTTTTGCTTGCATCCCTCCATTGTGCTGCATATAAATGAAATATATGTTTTGCTGAAATAAAACTATCGGTGTTTGTTGTTTTTCTTTTATTCCTGAATTGTGCTACATGTGTATGAAATATATCTTTCGATGAAATAAAACAATCGGTGTTTGTTTTTTTTCTTGCATCCCTGAATTGTGCTACATGTGAATGAAATATATGTTTATATGAAATAAAACTATCGGTGTTCCTTGTTTTTCTTGCATCACTGAATTGTGCTACATGTGTATGAAATATATGTTTTGGTGAATTAAAACTATTGGTGTTTTTGTTGTTTTTCTTGCATCACTGAATTGTGCTACATGTGTGTGAAATATATGTTTTGATGAAATAAAACTATCGTTGTTTGTTCTTTTTTCTTGCATCTCTGAATTTTGCTACATTTGTATTAAATATTTGTTTTGATGAAATAAAACTATAGCTGTTTGTTGTTTTTCTTCCAGCTCGAATTGTGCTGCATGTAAATGAAATATATGTTTTGATGAAATAAAACTATCGGTGTTTTTTTTTTCTTCCATCCCCGAATTGTGCTACGTGTGTATGAAATATCTCTTTTCATGAAAGAAAGCTATCCGTGTTTGTTGTTTTTCTTCCACCCCTTACTTGTGCTGCATGTGTATGAAATATATGTTTTGATGAAATAAAACTATCGGTGTTTGTTGTTTTTCTTGCATCCCTGAAATGTGCTACATTTGTATGAAATATATGTTTTGATGAAATAAAACTATCGGTGTTTGTTGAAATAAAACTATCGGTGTTTGTTGTTTTTCTTGCACCCCTAAATTTTGCTTCATGTGTAAGAAATATATGTTTTGATGAAATAAAACTATCGTTGTTTTTGTTGTTTTTCTTGCATCACTGAATTGTGCTACATGTGTATGAAATATATGTTTTGATGAAATAAAACTATCGGTGTTTGTTGTTTTTCTTCCATGCCTAAATTGTGCTGCATATAAATGAAATAAATGTTTTGATGAAATAAAGCCATCGCTGTTTGTTATTTTTCTTGCATCCCTGAATTGTGCTACATTCGCATGAAACATATGTTTTGATGAATTAAAACTATTGGTGTTTTTGTTGTTTTTCTTGCATCACTGAATTGTGCTACATGTGTGTGAAATATATGTTTTGATGAAATAAACTTATCGGTGTTTGTTCTTTTTCTTGCATCTCTGAATGGTGCTACATTTGTATAAAATACTTGTTTTGATGAAAAAAAACTATCGTTGTTTTTTTGTTTTTCTTGCATCGCTGAATTGTGCTGCATATGAATGAAATATATGTTTTGATGAAATAAATTTATCGGCGTTTGTTTTTTTCTTCCATTCCCGAATCGCCCTATGTAATGAAATATGTATAATGATAAAATAAAGTTATCCGTGTTTGTTTTTTTCTTCGATCCCCCAATTGTGCTGCATGTGTATGAAATATATGTTTTGATGAAATAAACTATCGGTTTTTGTTGTTTTTCTTGCATCCCTGAATTCTAATGCATGCGTATGAAAAAAAGTTTTCATGAAATAAAACTATCGGTGTTTGTTGTTTTTCTTGGATCCTCGAATTTTGCTGCATATGAATGAAATATATCTTTTGATTAAAGAAAACTATTGGTGTTTGTTTTGTTTTCTTCCATCCCGAATTGTGCTACGAGTGTATGAAATAAATCTTTTGATGAAATAAAACTATCGGTGTTTTTTTGTTTTTCTTGCATCCCTGAATTGTGCTACTTGTGTATGAAATATTTGTTTTGACGAAATAAAACTAACGGTTCTTTGTTTTCCTTGCATCCCTGAATTGTGCTGGAATATAATAAAATATATGTTTTAATGGAATAAAACTATCGGTGTTTGTTGTTTTTTTTGCATCCCTGAATTGCGCTACATGTGTATGAAATATATGTTTTGATTAATTAAAACTATCGGTGTTTGTTGTTTTTCTTGCATCCCTGAATTGTGCTTCATGTTTATGAAATATGTGTTCTGATGAAATAAAACTATCGGTGTTTGTTGTTTTTTCTGCATCCCTGAATTGCGCTACATGTGTATGAAATATATGTTTTGATGAAATAAAACTATCGGTGTTTGTTGTTTTTCTTGCATCCCTGAATTGTGCTACATGTGTATGAAATATATGTTTTGATGAAATAAAACTATCGGTGTTTGTTGTTTTTCTTGCATCCCTGAATTGCGCTACATGTGTATGAAATATATGTTTTGATGAAATAAAACTATCGGTGTTTGTTGTTTTTCTTGCATCCCTGAATTACGCTACATGTGTATGAAATATATGTTTTGATGAAATAAAACTATCGGTGTTTGTTGTTTTTCTTGCATCCCTGAATTGTGCTACATGTGTATGAAATATATGTTTTGATGAGATAAAACTATCGGTGTTTGTTGTTTTTCTTGCATCCCTGAATTGTGCTGGAAGATAATAAAATATATGTTTTGATGGAATAAAACTATCGGTGTTTGTTGTTTTTCTTGCATCCCTGAATTGTGCTACATGTGTATGAAATATATGTTTTGATTAATTAAAACTATCGGTGTTTGTTGTTTTTCTTGCATCCTGAATTGTGCTTCATGTGTATGAAATATTTGTTCTGATGAAATAAAACTATCGGTGTTTGTTGTTTTTCTTGCATCCCTGAATTATGCTACATGTGTATGAAATATATGTTTTGATGAAATAAAACTATCGGTGTTTGTCGTTTTTCTTGCATCCCTGAATTGTGCCACATATGTAAGAAATATATGTATTGATGAAATAAAACTATCGGTGTTTGTTTTTTTGCATTCCTGAATTGTTCTGCATATGAATGAAATATATCTTTTGAGTGAATAAAACTATCTGTGTTTGTTATTTTTCTTGCATCCCGGAATTGCGCTAGATGTGTATGAATTATATGTTTTGATGAAATAAAACTAACGGTGTTCGTTGTTTTTCTTGCATCCCTGAATTGCGCTACATTTGTATGAAATATATGTTGTGACGAAATAAAACTATCGGTGTTTGTTGTTTTTCTTGCATCCCTGAATTGTGCTACATGTGTAAGAAATATATGTTTTGATGAAATAAAACTATCGGTGTTGTTTTTTTTTCTTGAATCCCTGAATTGTGCTACATGTGTAAGAAATATATGTTTGGTGAAATAAAACTATCGGTGTTTGTTATTTTTCTTGCATCCCTGAATTGCGCTACATATGTATGAAATATATGATTTGATGAAATAAAACTATCGATGTTTGTTGTTTTTCTTGCATCCCTGAATTGCGCTACATGTGCATGAAATATATGTTTTGATGAGATAAAACTATCCGTATTTGTTGTTTTTCTTGCATCCCTGAATTGTGCTACATGTGTAAGAAATATATGTTTAAATGAAATAAAACTATCGGTGTTTTTTTGTCATGCATCCCTGAATTGTGCTACATGTGTAAGAAATATATGTTTTGATGAAATAAAACTATCGGTGTTTGTTGTTTTTCTTGCATCCCTGAATTGCGCTACATGTGTATGAAATATATGTTTTGATGAAATAAAACTATCGGTGTTTGTTGTTTTTCTTGCATCCCTGAATTGTGCTACATGTGGAAGAAATATATGTTTTAATGAAATAAAACTATCGGTGTTGTTCTTTTTCTTGCATCCCTGAATTGTGCTACATGTGTAAGAAATATATGTTTTGATGAAATAAAACTATCGGTGTTTGTTGTTTTTCTAGCATCCCTGAATTGTGCTAAATGTGGAAGAAATATATGTTTTGATGAAATAAAACCATCGGTGTTTGTTGTTTTTCTTGCATCCCTGAATTGTGCTGCATGTGTATGCAATATATCTTTTGATGAAATAAAACTATCGGTGTTTGTTGTTTTTCTTGCATACCTGAATTGTGCTACATGTGTATGAAATATATGATTTGATGTAATAAAACTATCGGTGTTTGTTGTTTTTCTTGCATCCCTGAATTGCGCTACATGTGTATGAAATATATGTTTTGATGAAATAAAACTATCGGTGTTTGTTGTTTTTCTTGCATCGCTGAATTACGCTACATGTGTATGAAATATATGTTTTGACTAAATCAAACTATCGGTGTTTGTTGTTTTTCTTGCTTCCCTAAATTGCGCTACATGTGTATGAAATATATGTTTTGATGAAATAAAACTATCGGTGTTTGTTGTTTTTCTTGCATCCCTGAATTGTGCTACATGTGTAAGAAATATATGTTTTGATGAAATAAAACTATCGGTGTTGTTTTTTTTCTTGCATCCCTGAATTGTGCTACATGTGTAAGAAATATATGTTTTGATGAAGTAAAACTATCGATGTTTGTTGTTTTTCTTGCATCCCTGAATTGCGCTACATGTGTATGAAATATATGTTTTGATGAGATAAAACTATCGGTATTTGTTGTTTTTCTTGCATCCCTGAATTGTGCTACATGTGTAAGAAATATATGTTTAAATGAAATAAAACTATCGGTGTTTTTTTGTCTTGCATCCGTGAATTGTGCTACATGTGTAAGAAATATATGTTTTGATGAAATAAAACTATCGGTGTTTGTTGTTTTTCTTGCATCCCTGAATTGCGCTACATGTGTATGAAATATATGTTTTGATGAAATAAAACTATCGGTGTTTGTTGTTTTTCTTGCATCCCTGAATTGTGCTACATGTGGAAGAAATATATGTTTTAATGAAATAAAACTATCGGTGTTTGTTTTTTTTCTTGCATCCCTTAATTGTGCTACATGTGTAAGAAATATATGTTTTGTTGAAATAAACTATCGGTGTTTGTTGTTTTTCTAGCATCCCTGAATTGTGCTACATGTGGAAGAAATATATGTTTTGATGAAATAAAACCATCGGTGTTTGTTGTTTTTCTTGCATCCCTAAATTGTGCTGCATGTGTATGCAATATATCTTTTGATGAAATAAAACTATCGGTGTTTGTTGTTTTTCTTGCATACCTGAATTGTGCTACATGTGTATGAAATATATGATTTGATGAAATAAAACTATCGGTGTTTGTTGTTTTTCTTGCATCCCTGAATTGCGCTACATGTGTATGAAATATATGTTTTGATGAAATAAAACTATCGGTGTTTGTTGTTTTTCTTGCATCCCTGAATTACGCTACATGTGTATGAAATATATGTTTTGACTAAATCAAACTATCGGTGTTTGTTGTTTTTCTTGCTTCCCTAAATTGCGCTACATGTGTATGAAATATATGTTTTGATGAAATAAAACTATCGGTGTTTGTTGTTTTTCTTGCATCCCTGAATTGTGCTACATGTGTAAGAAATATATGTTTTGATGAAATAAAACTATCGGTGTTGTTTTTTTTCTTGCATCCCTGAATTGTGCTACATGTGTAAGAAATATATGTTTTGATGAAATAAAACTATCGGTGTTTGTTGTTTTTCTTGCAACCCTGAATTGCGCTACATGTGTATGAAATATATGTTTTGATGAAATAAAACTATCGGTGTTTGTTGTTTTTCTTGCATCCCTGAATTGCGCTCCATGTGTATGAAATATATCTTTTGATGAAATAAAACTATCGGTGTTTGTTGTTTTTCTTCCATCCCTGAGTTGTGCTGCATGTGAATGATATATTCATTGGTGAAATAAAACTCTAGGATCGGATCATTTATAACACTGAGATTGGAATTCAGTCTCAAATCTCAAGCATCGAATTGGATGAAATGGCGAGTGGTCGCCATTTTAGTGACTGGTCGCCATTTTAGCCAATCAGATGCTTTAGATTTGAGACTGGTTTTCATACTCAATTTGGAACCTTGGGCACATGCATTGGACGCATAAGCGGTAAAGCCATGCTTTCCAACACGGTTGTAGCCAAAGAATTTTAGTTGCCACAGTAACCGTGGGCAAAACCACAAAGGTGACATTTGTATTCTTTCAAAAGTGAAAAAATGTATATATTTGCATTATTTGCATAAATTATGTAGCAGTTTGTCATTCGGATCAGAGATTTAACTCCTGCTATGGCTCAAAACAATTGTGCCCCGCTTTAGTCGTTGCTGGCCCCTGGCTGAAGGTTATAAAACTGAGATTTGAAACCAGTCTCAAATCTAAAGCATCTGATCGGCTGAAATGAGACCAGTCGCCATTTCAGCCAATCAGATGCTTGAGATTTGAGACTGGTTTCTATGCTTAGTTTTATTGCATTGGACACCTCTCTTTCTTCGCTTTATTGCCTCGTAATGGTTACCTGTTATTACCTCAGTCATTTCTGTAAAGCAGTTAAGCATCGCTGGGTGGTAGTTGAACGAGGGGTTATTCTTTAAATCAGGGATAATAAATATATAACCATTTTTTTAAACAAACCTCTTTATTCAGACATTCCGGCCATTGATCTTCTGCGGATGTTAATATTACAACAGTTCCACATTTACTTTCTTTTAAAATAAACAAACTGGAAATGATAAACAACTGACGAAGACCAATAGATGAAACGTCTGAATAAAGAGTTATTGTTTAAAAATGGTTGAATGTGGTACTAGTAGTTTAATAAAAAAGATAATTTACATTTGACTAGTGGTCGTTCATTGTTTAGGTAGATATCATAGATCGCACTTGCTGTCCTAAGTTTTTTATATTCAGGGTACATGTAAGGGAACCAAAGACGAAGAGTTGCAGGAGCTTTGGTGTTGAGATGTTTTGATTTGAGGACATGACGTGAAATGCATTGAAGATCGCTTGGTGGATACATGCGTTTGGTGTTCGTCAGGTAGTCTTAATTTTCAGAATAATTCAGTTGGAGAAATTTTTCTTTTCAAAGACAGTTTAAAGTGAAGTACTGCCTTATATTTCCATTAGTTAACTGGGATTTGAATCAGAGAATTAGTTTTGAAAATCGGAAACATAAAAATAACTTCAATGTGGTTTATATATGGAGACAGCCATTTTAAATTGTGACCAGTGACATCATTCTTTTAGTCAAGAATAAATACTAAAATAAGAATAATTAAAATAAAATTAAAAATTACATGTTTACTTCTTTGTTGAAAATTTTAGTATGGATTCTATATAATTTGCAAATATGTTTAATATAGAATTTAAAAGTATGGATTGTATAGAATTTACAAGTATGTATTTTATAGTGTTAACATTTTCTTTTATAGGTGCCTCGTCCGATGCATTTCCCTTGATGTCAAGCATCTTAGCCAGGTATGCAACAATGACAAATTCATATACATAATAGTTCTTTAAATATATGGCACAATGTATCAGTTGTTCAGGCCCCAAGGTTATAAAAATGAGCATGGAAACCAGTCTCAAATCTCAAGCATCTGATTGGCTGAAATGGCGACCAGTCGCCATTGCAGCCAATCAGATGCTTGAGATTTGAGGCTGGTTTCCAATCTCAGTTTTATAACCTTCAGCCCAGTATACAAAATGAAGAATAAATGTAAAGGACACCTTTGTTCCCTGCCCATGGTTAGCCTATAGAATTGAGCATGGAAACCATTCTCAACTCTAAAGAATCTGATTGGATGAAAATGGCGACCAGTCGCCATTTCAGCCAATCAGATGCTTCTGATTTGAGACTGGTTCCATTCCCAGGACCGGCAGTACCCAGTGTGATCGAAGTTAGAACAGACACCATTCAAGTTAAAGTTTTCTAATACTCGCGGTGACATTAAGCTCCTTTTTATCGTACCTTACCAGACTTACAGATAAATCGATATGTTTAAAGTTATGGAATCACAGACTCAATTACAAAGTTTGACCGATCCAGAAAGCCTATACCCTCTCGCGGTGGAGGAATCCGCTCAACATTTGGGAAGAATCCGACCTTCTGGTCCCACGATAACAAAACAAAGAAATGAGAGGGGCTCAAATAGAACGATCAAATATGAGATGCTTGAACGGCCCTGGGTAGAATGACTGTATTCTTGCTTGCTAGATAATGGCTTAAGCTTATAAAACTGAGACTAGTAACCAGTCTCAAATCTCAAGCATCTGATTTGCTGAAATGGCGACTGCTTGAGATTTGAGACTGATTTCCATTATCAGTTTCATGATCTTGGGGCCAGGTCATACACACCCATGTAGCATGGTCTACCTGAGTGATTTTATGTCTTTAAGTATCTGACGTAATATTTTGAAGTTAGTGACGTCATTTATAAAAAAAGTTTGCGTTAACGTCAATATTTCAGCGTAAGGAAACAAAATTAAGATGCATAAACACAAATGTTATAAATAATAAAAGGCATGCAAGAAAAAGTATTTTGCCTGAGACATACCGTAAAGATAGAAAAGTATGTCACCTCGGTAACTGTTTTGGCGGGAACTCGGTAGAGCCTTGTTCCCACAAAAACAGTTCAACCACGGTGACAGATTTTTCCATCTTCACCTCACACTCATGCAAGATACTTAAAATAATAAGCATGTTAGATTTTCATTCAGGTAGATCCAGAAACACTGCAACTGTTATGCTACTGGACCGAATCATCGCAACTGATATGATACTAGACTGAATCGCAGTCAGTGTTCACCTACCAAGATCTTTCTATTGCTGTCATAATCCGTTTCAGGTAGATCTATAGTTAGAATTGTTCATGTCTTTATTGAATAATATAGGTCATAACTTTGAAATCATAAAATAAAATCGAAGGCAATCTGGTTACAGTAAAAGTAGACCTTTATAGTCTTGGCGACAGAAAATGAACCACGGATCTCTGGTTGATTGAAATACCAAAAAGTAAAGTCATTGTTGCTTTGTTCTTCCGTTGCATAACGTCTGTACAATATAAGCCCAGAGGAGCTAAAGTAAACTGATTTTGCAGTAAAGTTATAGGACTAATCAAAAGGCCCCAAGATTATACAACTTAGAATGTAAACCAGTCTCAAATCTCAAGCATCTAATTATAAAACACCAGTCTCAAATCTCAAGCATCTAATTATAAAACTGAGAATGGAAACCAGTCTCAAATCTCAAGCATCTGATAAGCTGAAATGGCGACTGATCGCCATTTCAGCCAATGAAATGCTTTGGTTTTTAGACTGGTTTCAAAACTCAGTCTTATAATCTTCAGCACAAGTAAGAACCTTCAGTTGAATAGAAAACAGATACATTAAAAATAAATAAAATAATTCATTAATAATTAAGCAATATACGATTTCGAATTAAACCTGCCGCAATATAGGAAACAGTACAGTATATCTTTTTATGTTGCTAGAAGATCAGAATGGTCAACCTCCCAACAGCAAATGTCTGCATGTGATCCTAAAAATTGACAACATGTTGGTGCCAGTGTTAGCCCGCCTCATGTGTCACATCTTTACGAAGACACGAAGTCACACTCTAGGAACCATGTCTTCGGAAAAATGGCGAATCTCGCTGAAACTCAGCATACTGCTGTAAGCAGCACGAATATTGTAAGTTTTTGTTTAAACCTTGTACATGTAGCTGTAAAAATTTGAGCACGAATCTTTAAATAATCATTTTAGATTAAATATTTAATATAAAGATAGGATGAGCAGAAAACGAATACACTTAGTAGTAAATATAATCTTTAGGATTAGTAGTAAATATAATCTTCAGGATTAGTAGTAAATATAATCTTCAGGATTAGTAGTAAATATAATCTTCAGGATTAGTAGTAAATATAATCTTCAGGATTAGTAGTAAATATAATCTTCAGGATTAGTAGTAAATATAATCTTCAGGATTAGTAGTAAATATAATCTTCAGGATTAGTAGTAAATATAATCTTCAGGATTAGTAGTAAATATAATCTTCAGGATTAGTAGTAAAAATATAATCTTCAGGATTAGTAGTAAATATAATCTTCAGGATTAGTAGTAAATATAATCTTCAGGATTAGTAGTAAATATAATCTTCAGGATTAGTAGTAAATATAATCTTCAGGATTAGTAGTAAATATAATCTTCAGGAGGAAAAAAAATAAATTTTTTGGAAACTGTTGGTGTTATAACCATGCAAAAATCGGAACATAATCTGAGATTTATGACAGATGATGCTTGGAAAATTTAGAATTCTTAGAAGCGCTATTTGTGCAGTGTGGTGGCCGTAAAAATTCTTTCCATACATATAGTCAGTACTGTTATCAGTAAAATAATCCGTTACCAATGTCACGCCGTGATGATAACGTTTATCAGGGCTATCCGATCTACCTTTTTTTGAGGTTGTTCCGGCTAGCTCAGTCTATAGCGTTGTCTGAATTGCCGTGACGGTCCGGGTTCGTTTCCAGGTAGAGGCAATATTATTTCATACATTACAAATCAAAATTATTAACTGTGATTTTTTTTCTAATTTACACTGCCTAATATGCCACTGGTGTGGATCCACATCTTAAGTCAGCAAAGGGGACCAGCGAGCGCAAGATATTGGTAACGGAGGAAACAGTGCAAAAGAGAAAAAATCAGTTTTTGAGGTAATCTTTGAACAAGAGAAGAAATAAAGCGTAAATTTTATTTGAACAGTCTTATAGCTCAAGCATCTGAGCCATTTCAGCCAATCAGATACTTCCGATTTGAGACTGATCTCAAATCTTAGTTTTTTGATCTTGGAATCCATACCTCGAACATTTCTTGGTAATGCATACGTCTACAGTGTAAACAGAGTTTTTATATGTGCGCTTTTGAATTTTAAAAATAATAAGACTATTATACCTCGCTGATGCGAATGCTATATTTTCAACATTATTTTCAGCTAATTCACTGTATGGCAACAGTGTTCGTCATGTCAAATAAACCTTTTAAGGATGGCGGCGTGTAACAACGCAGAAATGTAAACACTTTATATTTTATTGAATAAGAATAAATAAAATAAATAGTTAGTTAAATAGCACTCTTCAAGTAGACACGGTTTAAATTTGAATTCATATTCATTTTGTTTCAAATGTCATTTTCGGGTCACTTTACCGAAGGATTTCGTCGTAACAATGTTCAGACAAAAGCTGTTCACTAGATGAAAGTAAAATTTTAGCCCTGTCTTAAAATACCAAGGTGCTATTAAACTCTTCATATTTAAAAATAGCAACATCAAAATTTCGAGCTTAACTCGATCTGCATTTTTTGCTTGTCATACATCCACGTTTTGTACGTATCTCGTATGCATGTTCATTAATTTTGTTTCTATGTGTTACAATGTGAATTTAAATAGAGAATAGCCTGATTACAAAATAAGTGAAATAAATCAAATATGAATAAAAACAGTTGTATCAGTATATTTCGCGCGGGTTTAACCGCGCAAGGGTATATGCGAAAATTTGAACCCCAGCGAAATTACACAAGAAATAATTTGTTAAATAGAAAAATAATATTGCGCGAATTTATGCCCGCGCCTATTGATCATCTGAATTTTTGCGCGAAAATTCATACATTTTTTTAATTAAATGACACTGCAGTACTTGTAGAGTGTAATCGTTGCTCAGTGGTATTTTGTTGTTTCCAGGTCGACCGAGGAGATCCTCATCATTCCATTTGACACCTACTCTCCAATAGCTGAAAAATTCTACTTGATCAAAGTGCATTTCCATTGACGTCTATATTGGCCTACGCCATTAGAATTTTTGAATGATTTCCTGATAAGCTGATGCAACCTGCTCATCCATTCCAAGTGATACAAACCAGTTGTGTGTGATGGATGTACAAACAATAGTTATTTGTGATTGTTTTAAAAAAACCCGGTTGTTTGTGATGGATGTACAAAAACCCGTTTGTGATGGATGTACAAAAACCAGTTGTTTGTGATATATTTACAACAACCAGTTGATAGATGTACAAAAACCAGTTGTTTGTGATGCATGTATAAAAACCAGTTGTTTGTGATGGATGTACAAAAACCGGTTGTGTGTGATGGGTGTACAAAAACCAGTTGTTTGTGATGGATGTACAAATGTGTGATGGGTGTACAAAAACCAGTTGTTTGTGATGGATGTACAAAAACCAGTTGTTTGTGATGGATGTACAAAAACCAGTTGTTTGTGATTGGTGTACGTTTGCGGATTTTGTGATGCGTTCATATTTGCTGCGCTCTTTTCTTCAAAATCAACAACATCATATAAAATTCTGAATTTTTAAATAAAATTTGCAACGCTTGCGAAATTATTATTGAGTAAAAGAGCTTTATTTTAATTATTTAGTAAAACAAGTATGTTTTATCGTTGCCGATACATCTGAAATAATGCTATGTATGCTGCATTGTTATGCAACTCTCAATTCCCTTATAAGAAATAACGACATTAAATATATAATACAGAATTGTTATTGTTAATGTGCTTTGTACTTTACGTGGATAAAGATTTGTTTTATAATATTATGATTTTTTCTAATGTTTCCCTAAAAAATCAAAGATATGTCACATTTTAATCTGTGATATTGACGATCAAACATTCAATTGTGGATGCTTATAAATTATATTTAACTTAAATATATAACTCAAAATGTTTCCTTTGATAAATAAGCAAACCCCTCATTAGTAGGCAAAACAGAAAACATGATTAATCAATAGCACATTTGTTTAAATAAACCCCTTTGAAAGTATCCAATTTTAAAATTACCTCCCTTTCAATTTAGGACTGTTCTAATTTTTACCCTGCGGTGTAAGTAAATGTTATTAGATTCATTTAAGAAAGCAATCAATAAAAATTAAAAATACATTAGATAAATGATTTCAAGACAAAACATTCTTTCCACAACCCCCTTGACGTAGGGAAGAAACGAAACTAGCGTACATTGTAAACATATACAATTAATGACCAATTAAAACTTTGTTAAGTGTATTAAGCTGAACAAAAATGACTAAAACGGAAATAAAAGATGTAAATTTAAATATGAATAAAAAGAACACGGAATTCGAACAGATTCTGAGTTTGTACTAAACCATGCCTTCTCTGGTAATAATGTCTTAAATGAATTTATCGTTACTTTCAGCTTGTGCTAATCACACCCCGCAAGTCATTTGTCAGTTAGCCTCATCTATTGTATGCCAGGATACCCAACATGCTGCAATTGGAAACTGCTCGCATGTCTGTGGATTTTGCTAGATTTTTTGTGTTGATATTATTTGTTTTGTTGAATATTTTTGAAAACTTGTTTTTGTTAAAACTTAAATTCCTTTTACCATTTTACTCGTACTGTACATACATGGGCTGCAAATATCTTCAGCATTTGATGCAAATATCTTGGGTTTCCCGCTACACTCCGATCGGTAACTTTAGGGATAAAACTTAAAATAAATTTTATATGTTGGCCATTTTACTTAATTTTCTTTCTGATATCAGTGTGCATTAAAGATAATCAAGTGTATCAGATATAGAGGTGATTATCGTATCGAATCATATATTAGGCTTCCAAGTTCTAGAAATTTACTAAAGTATAATGGTACATATAAGAAATTGCTATCAAAAAGACAACGTTTAAAGCTCTTACTTATCCAATTTGATTATATAATTTAATCTTCAATTTCGTTTGGTAGGTTTTATTGAGTAGTGATAGATATAGTTATGTGTTTCCGAATTCAAATCAGTGACAAGATTGTTTTTGTTTTCATTTTTCAAACAGCGGCCCTAATCATAAATAAACAATCAAACATTTATAAGTTTAACTTGCCTCCGTTTTGTTGCTAAGAAGTCCCAACACAGCCCAACAGTAGAGAGAGCATGGGTTACACAATGATCAAACACAAAATAGACACTACAAACAATTAACGAAAATGAGAACTCGAGCGGTTACCGCTGAAACGTGTTCCGAGCTAAAATAATGTAATTTTCATTTAGCCTTTTTGACTTTTTGATTGTAAAAAAATGACTGATCGAATGATTGCGACGAATAAACACTAATCACATGTAGTTATGTTTAAATATAACGGCGAATATGTTACAAGAACAAACTCAGCTGGACTTCAGCTTGTTGTTATACAAACTATGGCCACCAACATAACCCTATGATCATCAAATAGCTGGTAACATTTCCATATGATTCTTAATATTGTTGATCTTATTAGTTTATACTAAACAAGTAGAATAAAAAAAGCAAGAGAATCCTATCAACCTTAATGCCTACCACAAGACTGACAATGATATGAACATCAAAATATGGTCCTCTGTTATATGGCATGACTATACAACCCTATCATATTCCATACATAAGCCGACAGCGTTATCCTCAACAATTCATGCTATACCAACTGTCGTATGTACTTGTTTAATCAATGTTATTCTTCTTGGAGTACCAGCTGCGACCCGGTTACAACCCTTATTACTATAACTAGTCTAGAAAGCAATGCATCATTAGAGAGTACTGATGGAGATAGTTGATTAAAGCATCAAAAGTCCCCGTCGGTTCTCCCATGAGTATGTCTTCACAGATCTAGCTAGCGTTCGCTTTCTCAAATCCGTCATGTGTAACAAACAAAGACATACTGAATACTTCAACTGCAAACTCACCTTATATACCAATCCTTGTCACATGACTTACCTGGACTTACCTAAAAAAACTGGTTTTAGGATGCAACAACCTCACACTTGCCCCAAACGGTTCTCAGTTCTTTTAATTTAATTTTTATGTTAAACAATATTGTGCGATTCTCTGGTCTATGATATAATTTACATATTAATAAATATGAAAGAAATAGTAGTAGCTTTAATGTGTATTGTTCTTTATTTCCTATTTCAAAACCATTTAAGAATGTAGCAAAAAATATACAGCCATACAGAATCATCAACTATGAATACTGTATACATAGATTCTCCGCGGAATGTGAAGAAACAATTTAAAGCACTGCATCAATAAAGAAAATAGTGTGCAAGACATTCTCCCTTTTCAGGTGTGCACATTACTCATTTTCAAAACTTCAGGAAAGTTCTTCAGTGTTTTGATTTTATATTGAAGACAATACGCATATGTACCAGAATACTAAATGACATTGATAAAGTAACAAAATAATCCGGGTCGAGAATCTTTCAATTTGAGATTGATGTGCACCAAACACAAAATTTGTCCTTGAATGTATGAGAGAAACGGCAGCCGACTGATAGTGGAAGTTATCCATGTAGTCACCCTGAGATTAAAGTCCAGAATGTGCATGTAAGAACGTATAATAAGATTTATTATTTAATAGGGACTAGTCTGAACATGTGGTTCCATGGTGTAATGGTTAGCACTCAGGACTCTGAATCCTGCGATCCGAGTTCAAATCTCGGTGGAACCTAATACTGCTATCATCAAAATTATTTTATCTTAATTTTTTATCTTAATTTGAAACTTTGAAATGTTTAGGGGCATAAATAGTTCGTTCGTACTTACAAACTGAAAAATTTAGGTTTTGACGGTGACATTTGAAGAACTCGTTATAATAACGAAATGCTTATAAGTTTTTCATCATTTCGTATATTTTGCTTTCGAATAGCCATCAAATATTTTGCAATGCAACTTAAGTCTTTTCGTATAACGGGATCTATGAGTAAAGTCGTCAAGACAAATGGCGACAAGATGGAAGTTTTTCGCTTTCCCGACATATTTTACTCAAGTTCTGAAACAATTTCAAAACACACTTATGAAATTTGTCACGATAATTGTTACTGTGATGTCAAACAAATATGGGGCACGTCACGGGAAAAGGTACATTCGGTCATTTTAGTGATATTTTAGTTTTAATAAATTTAGAAAGAAATTTAAACTATAAATCAAATTTTATAACTTAAATGTGATTTTGTTACACATTTTGACAATAAAATGGTATTTTCACCGCGAAATGCATAATAAATAATGTCCTCTGCTCAAATTTATGACGTCATTTCAAAGATTGACGTCAACTGTCCTAAGGTACCTTTTCCCGTGACGCGCCCCATATGTGAAATTTCAAAGTTTAGTTTAAACATATTTTATTGCAATAAATAGCATACAATATACATGCAGTTCTAGATGAAGAAATAATCTATTTACGCAAATGGGTCAGGCCACGAGTTATACCAACATCAGCAGACGGCCTCTCCCATGAAGTTCTTGTCGTCATGTGTCTTTACTGATAGATTGCTTTATACAAAATGACGTAAGTTGCATTGACGAATATTTCATGACAATTCAAAAACAAAATATACGAAATAATTAAAAAGTTCTTAGCATTTCGTATTAATTATGATGATTTCCTAAAATATTTTTGATCAAAATGAGAAAAAAACAAATCGATTTAATGCAAAACATTTAGACAGGTAGTGTCCCCTCAAATTTAGATTACAACATTTAAATTCTATAGTTAAACTTTTTATCTAATCTCAATTATACGAGTAATTATTCCAAATATTGAGGCTTGAAGAAAACCAGTTAAAGAAAAATCTTCGTAAACGTTACGCTTTCTTTTGGAGTAGTGTATATACTCGTACTACTATATACAGTTAACAAGTTTTAAAAGCGAACAATATAAAAAAATGTTTAATGAAAAATGCAACGACGAACTAACACTTTAAACTTAACTGCATTTATGTTGTCCTTCAAATTAATAAATGCCGTTTATTATATATCTAATAAATGTAACCAATCGACAATCTGCATTTGTACCACGTGACCGTCCAATATATTCCCGTATTGGATCCAAAGATATATATTAATTTCATATTGGATGGTTGGGTACATGTGAACTTAACGATGCTAGATTGGTTTCCGATTTCAATCTCCAACGAATTAAAGACCGGGAACCATGCGTGCATAAAGACGCTTGTTAGTATATGTTTAAAACTGCTTGTAAAGCGTCTAGCTGACCAGGAAGCGTTTTTTTTATTTTGACAGAAGTCAAAATGTTGACAGATGAAGAAATTTCTGATTTTATCGACGGAAAGATAAATAAACGAACGATATATAGTAAAAAGGTTATTATACATTTAACTGTACAATACGGAATATATTTGGTCTCGTACAATATGACTTTTCAAGCTGTGTACTCGTCCAAATATATTCCCGTATTGTACAGTAAAATGTATAATAACCTATAATTATTTTTGCGAGTGCATTTCACTGTGTCAAGGTCTGCTGTAAGCCACTAAACAACAATAGCGTGTGAAGACGACTACGATATTATCACAGTGTCTAAGCGTACAGTTAAGCGAAACGGAAGTTGCTGATCTGTACGCCGATGATCACATAGTTGCTTAGAGAAAAAACTGCGACATCGCATTATTTATTGGTAAATAAACCAAATGTAATGGGCATTTGGACAAAAATATTCCTGTGGTACGTACAACGTTAATTGTTAGTCCTGCTGTGATCATATAGACTTAAAGGAATGGTTAGTATTGTTATAATCCTTCATCGTTCCAAACTCGATCAGAGAAAATAGGAGCAAAACATTGAACAAAACGGGACATTTTGGGTTCAAATTTCTTTGTGTAAATATAATTTGGACCATATTTGTGTTGGTATGGGAGAAAATTCATTTATTCAACTTGTGTACTTCGTTGACCTGAGTTTGAACGACTTAGCAATGAGAAAATGATACTTTCTTAAGTCACTGTAAATGATAAGACTGTACGCGATCGTTAGTTGTTAACAGATGCCTAACATCTGTACGCATAGTTGTCAAACAGATCATTGACAATTTATGGTTCCAGTTAATGCTTTCTGATTATATCGACAGGTTATCATTTTAGCTTCAGTTAACCTTAATAATTCTTGCACGAGAACCTGAAAAATGCACAAATTTGCTCATTCTTTTAATAATACAATTGTATAAACAAATAACTGATCTTGGCTTCTGATTCAAATTCAGATTTGTTTTTAAATCTCTTGTTAGCTCTTCATGAAAGGAGGCGTGAAAAAAAACGACTATAGTCCAACCGAGCTATATCAGTGGTAAGACCGTGTAAGATATGTAGAGGCCCGCTGTAATGTTTTTATTTATTCTCTGAAGTGCGAACAGTAGAAACCATAATATAGCTGGACAAATACGCGTTAGTACTTCAACCATAGTTTCTAAAGATTTCATAGAATGCTCCAATCAGATTAACATAATCCCTGAAATCTACCAATGAAAGTCGGCCAAAATGAAATCCAACTCGACATTTTAACAACCTTAAACATGAAATTCTTAGCAGTTGCAGACGTAATTGTAGACTTACTTAACTCGGTCACGAAGTGGTGGATTTCCAAAATCTGAAACCACTTGATGGAATTTTTCTGTCAAAGACCAGATTGTTAAAGTCTTTATGCTATTGGATAATATTTGTGCATAATGTATATTTTTGCCAACACCGGCAGGGATTTCAGCAGGTTTATACTAGGTTTTATTTAATGTCACAATCAGGGGATTTATGATTTCTAGCAATTATCGTTGTCTTATTTGCAAAGTGTACCTATTCGTTCATATGGTTCAACAGTAAATCAGAGTAAAAAAACTATCAATTTATAGCTCAAAACTTGCTTGTCAGTTCTAAAATGTTATCATATAAGGTTTTATTTTTGATAAATAATACATTAGATTTGGTTGATTCCTTTGATTGATTCCTTTAACAAGTTCTTGCTTCATTGATGCTTTTCAGTTGATCAGTATATGATGCACTTATGATCGCAACTGTTCGTACAGTCTGACATTGAAGTACTGCAACTTTGCGTACAGTCTTGTCACTTTCGGTTGCTGCACAGAAAGACTATTTTCTCGATGCTTATTCGTTCAAGCACCGTTCAACGCAATTTGTTAGCATTGGAAATGATTTTTGTTTCATGGGAGTCAAATATATACCTTTCCAATATATACATTATAAAATATGAGGTCACAAATGCAGATTTTCTCCACTCTTTTTCCCCATTTTGTACTGATCAAGTGTGAATATATTTTACAAATAAAAAGCCGATATCGCGTGTTTTTCTGTAAGCAACTATGTGATCATCGGCGTACAGATCAGCAACTTCCGTTTCGGTTAACTGTACGCTTAGACACTGTGATTATACACGGTATCTCACTTTGTAAACCCCAACACGTGGTCGTTCATTTTCTTGCTGGATTTCGTGGAGTCAAAATAGAGAGAAAACTTTTCATCTCTTTACACAAAGTTTAAAAGAAAATTATCTTCGCTAACATCAATCAACAAAACTTCAACAGATGCAGTTTCGTATTGAGCATTGCATAACAACAAGAATTAAAAGATAAGTAAAATTATTTATTACTTGCGCACAGACAGGTTCAGACTTGCAGCTTCGATACAGGCCGAGATTTACGGCTATTCAACAATTTTATCCTTTAATTTTATGTTTCAAAACGTGTTCCTATAACCGAAACTGTGACTTATTATTTATAACAAACCAACTCGGCACTAACTTGGCTAACTTCCCCCTCTACGACAAGCCAGTGGCCAGGTTGGCAGAACGGGTAGCATCACTGCAACACATAACTAGAGCTCTTCAGCTCGAGACACGCCAGCGACGCGTTATTTCTTCGTTGTCAAAGGAAGTTATGGTTTTGTACGTGGTCTGAGGTTTTGCAGATCTAATGTTGTTAAAATCAAACACTATTCATAGGAAAAATCATTAGTTTTTTAAAATCCAAGTCAGATGGGGAAACATAAATTAATAGCAAAAGTGTTTTCACAATTTGATTACTTTCGGAATTATTATACATGAAAAAAAATATAGACGATATTTTCACAAACAAACCAAGTTCAACGAAGAAAACTAACAAACTAAAATACCGTGAACAATGTGTAAATTATACATCGTTTATCCTTCGCGGTTGCACGTGGTGCGTGGGGCTGCACGAGGCGTGTAGGGATGTTGCGCTAATCGAACGGATTATCATTCTCGATTCAGAACAGGAAATTATAAATGAATAACAATAAAAAGAACGCCACTTTCAGCCAACACAGCGGAAGCATAAGATCAATTATACATTCCGGGCTTCAATATCTATTTTTTTTTTAAAAAAATATCTAAATACATACACAACAACTTATTCGCAAGAAATCAAGTATTTCTGCATCACCCGTTGATAAATAAAACTGAACCATAAGTATTAAAAACGTAGACCAGTTAATATTGAAGCTGCTTAATTAACAAGTCCGAGGAAAATAAATGCTGGTAAATTTTACAGTGTACAACGTCCTGAAATCTATATTAACGGAAAGAGGAGCAGGAGTCATTATACAAAAAAGAAAAAGAATAAAACAATTTACAGTTCCAAAAATTTTCGAAATGACGTCAAAAGTCTTGCTATGGCGGCTTAATACCTTTGCATATTAGCTGGGATGACGTTTCCATAGTATATATCGGAGGTTAGAGTAAACAATACTCTTAACCCAAAAAGCTGTTAGAGGCGGCTAAGACACTCAAAAGAAAGTTGTCGGCCTTGTCCCACAGAGCAGCCTTGTACTCATACATCCAGTGAGAGCGTTCTCTCGGCCTATACATAAACACGTCTCGATGGGCGTGTTGTCGAGGTTCGCAACAATAAAAATAAATAAATAATAAAAATTATTTAAAAAAAAAGTCTTTGCTTATACTCTAACAGCAGTTGGGTCCCCAATATAAAAATTATTGGTGCCGACCCTCCTTGGATGAAAAAAATAATAAAAAGGAAAAGGTAAGTAAGGAAAAAAAACATAAGGTAAGGATTTAGTCTTGGCTGCTTCCTGGGATGTAAACAACTTATTAATCAAATAGCGATTGATCCCACCCTTACAAAAATCTAATGGAATGACGTACATGTAGATGTAAAATACATATTATGCAACAATAGGAGAAATAATCCTATTGAACGTTGTTCAAAGAAATCAAGCGTATATTGACCCTTGCCCTACTTTTTGTAAAATTCAATACAATACAATAAGATTAATTTTGAGTTGAAAAGACGAATGGTTAGTTATTTTCGTTTTGCCTTTCAGAAAATGTTTGCCTAATACTAGTTTTTCCGGGAAACAGCATGGTTACATACATCAGGAACACAACTTATACACAAGGCTAAAAATAGTGTAAGACTGCTGTAACTTTTAGCGGTAAGATTTTGGTACTTTTTATACCTTAAGACTGTTTTCGTCATCGAATTGGGTAAACGTGTACGTGGTCTACCATTCTGACAACAGTTACTACAAATAAATTTTGCTTAAATGTGTGGAAAAGTATCTAAATATACATCTTTATTCACCCTTTGAATTCCATATAACATTCTCCTGATTTGCAGAAATTCGGATATTATATCTCTTCAGGTCTACAGATTTTCAATTTGATACATCATCACGCGTTTTGTTTACTTGTATAAAAATAATATAAGATCTGACTTATCTACCGAAATTCAAATTATTCACAAAATAAAAGGTACTTTGATCGTTTTTTTTCTGTGGCATATAGAGTTACTAAATCTAGCCTTTATAGCTCGGCTATTTCATTTTATCATTTTACATCTATAATCATTCTTTGTTGGAAAATTTTCTTCCTAAAAGCGGAACAAATATTTATATCAGTGTGAATCTCGGGAATAAGTCCGACCTCCATTATTTCATATGAAAATCTAAAACATTACGTTGATCTTCTAGAATGGTCTTACCAACCTCAATTCGTACTTGGCTCCTCATGTTCATTCATTCTCGCCTTTGCCATACACTTACTCAAGTATACAAACTTTGTCATAACATCGCAAATTGTAGTACGACATTTCAGGGAAAATTCTAATGAAATCCTTTCTTTACAATTTAAATGACTTGATGTAGGCTGACGGTAACACAGCGACATGTAACGCTATAATACGGAAGCTTGTATGGGGCACCCTGTTGTTGTGTTTTTGTCTACTTTGTCAACATGCAGTTTGGCGACATGTCGATTTATAATTCAGGATGTCGCCAAGACTTAAGATGACTTGCTAACATATAACAAGTAATGGCGCTAACCAATATGTTGAATTGTCGTTTTAGTATAACACCATTACGTCATAATTTAAGGCGACAACAACACAATATTGAAAGGGCGACTTAACCATAACCGCATGTCAACAAATCACATGTCGACGTAGTCTGATTTTGTACGCTTCGCGCGGTAAAAACTCGCGACATATTGACATATTGGTTATGTTGACAAAACGGATCGCGCCTTTCTTAACTCCACTTTTCGTCACGGGCAGAGAAAATGGCGGTCCCAGAGAAGAAAGTGAGTGAATTTAATTTCAAATATTTGTCAGCAGTGTCTTCTTCATCTTAGCCTTAGGTGATCCATTGGGGTCAATGACCTGAACTGGAGAGATTATCAGAACACAGCGGTTGTAGGTCAGAGACCAGTAAATAGAAAAGCCTAGTGCGGATTGGAAAATTGCAAAATGACTTTAAATGAATACTCAATAATGAAAATGATTGTTTAAAACACTTTTTGAAAGGTGATTTGTGGCGGTTTAATGAAGTTGATACTTTTCTGATTTTGGGTTAAAGATTTATTTACATCTGGGGGTGATTGCATCCGGTTCAAAATGCTGAGAGACTGATTCGGTGAAGAGCCTGTTTTCTGGGCACTGGAGTTGCCCAAGCGTGCCACTATGCAGAACTGTGGTTGTTTTGAAAAAAGTCATTTAAACTAAATCACAGGAGGACCAAACCTTATAATGTAAGTCTATGGGAAATTATTTAGTGGTCTCTGACCTTGTAAAGTTGTATACACACTGGTGTCAATTGTCTTACAAAGTTACATGTAAGTTACTGAAACTGATTTACAGTTTTAAACAAGAAATAATGCAAGTTTAATGGAAATATAGATTAACAGTAAACAAGGATTAATATAACAATGTAAACCAAGGTAAAATTTATTTATTCATTTCGCTCTTATTCACATGGGAGACTAAATATATAAATAATTCTATAGTCTGTCCCACTGAGTTTGTGAACTTTGGTATTTTTACATTAAAATAAAATAAACATGAAAAGAATACGTTCAAGCCCTGTTACTACTAATTGAGGATTTTATCCTATGAATTTGGAAGTTTGGTAAAATGCCAAACCACTTAAAAAGGAATTTGAACTTTTTAGAATGTGCCAGAAATTAAATAAATACAATCCTGGATGTATTTTATTGTAGTTAACCCAGCCTGGATTCCAAAACATAAGTATGCAAGAGCCTCTTACACTTCCTGAAATTACAGATAGTCAACAGGTAGGCATATACAAATGCATTTTGTACATCTTTGTGTTTTGATAATTGACCTGTCTCTAGAGTAATTGACTTATATCAAATAATTTACTGGTATATCTAAATTAGCATATTTTTGCTAGTCCAAGCTTTTGCTGGGTTATTTGTTGACTGATGCTGAAAAGGTTTTGTCACTATCGTTTGCCTCCATGAGAACAGCATTTCATGTTTGTAGCTTAAAGATAAAGATCATACATGAACTGGTTTGGTCAAAGGAATGCATACATCTGTAGATTGCAGCCAATGGATTAATTTTCTTACATGTATTGTCCGTATGGAAGTGTTGAGCATTAATGTTGATTGTAATAATTCAGCTTTCTTAATATTTTGATGGCTACCAGGCTTGACATGTTACTTCTGGCCATTAAACATGAGGACCCTGCTAGTTATACAAATTTAATTTCTGGACTTTTACATGAACTAGTTTGTCTTCCTATAAATAAAAAAGCTGGCCAAGTTAGCACAATAAGTTGGGCACTAAGGACAGGCAGACATTTTGCCATATGTCTATCCCTCTCTCACATATGATCAGAAAATCTAGCAGAGAAACTTAAAACTCAAATATGGACTTTTGGACATGTCTATTTCAGAACTTCCAGACACCAGAAAACTTGACATCCTTCAGACAAGCAGATACACCAACAGTAAGAGTCCTTAATAATGGTGCAATAGTAAACAATTTTTCAATATTACATTTGGTCAAAACACCACTCTGGTTTGTAAAAAGTATGATTTGTAGTTTTACCCCTACAAACGAAGTTTGAGGAGGTATATATGAGTGAGCTTTTCGGTGGGTCGGTCGGATTCTTCATTTCCAGATGATAACACATGAAAGGCACGACAGATTTAAATAATGTTTGGTACACCGGTGTAACGTCTTAAGCTACAGGTCAAGTTCAGTTTTGGGGCTGGTGGGGTCAGTGTCAAGGTCACTGTTACTAAAAATAGAAACATTGTTTCCGGAAGATAAGTCCTGAAAGGAGTCAAATATTGTTTTTTATAATTGGTTAACAGATGTAACTTAGGTGACTTCACCAAACTATAGTTTTACACCATTATTGCGTTATGAGGTCGGCTGTTTGATTTTACTACCTATTGTAACTATATTTATGGGAGTTAAAAATTACTGGATTTAAATATCTGTTTTATAAATGCTTACAAAATCTTGCATTATTTTTATCTTGAAAACAATGTATATAATTGAATCGCGACAATTCTATGACAGAAACGCAACTACGAGTTTGTTATGATGGAATAGCATTGACGTCGATACGTGCACGCGCGGTTATTTATCACATATTTTATCACTGCGTAGTCAATGGAAAAAACGCCGTGTCGTGTTAGAATATAATATTTAAAATATATATACATATTTCCTTTTTAAGTGTCACTTTAGACCATTCATTCTAATCTTTCATGTTCCTGTATTAAGCACCAATGTGGGAGTATTAATCCTTTTCAGAGATTATTCTAGTTTGCATCAGGTCTAACAAAATTATCAAGCTTAACAACAGATAGTTGCTTGCGTACTTGTACAAGAAGCCATTGTATGTGCTCTTGTCGTATGTTTGAAGCTTTATTGTCAACATTTAGCAATATTATGTTAGTGTTTCGTCAGCAGACTAAGTGTCAACAGTTTGCTTATGGTGTGTAAATAAGTGTTAAAGGAGAAATGAACGTTATTTTCTTAATAAATTTAATTGTTAAAACAATGTTGCCAACTGTTATATAATTTTAGGTTTCCTTTCGGCTTCCAGAGAATGAATCCACCTGTGGAATTTGTTATGACAGGCCTAAAGACTGTGTGCTTTTTCCATGTGGTCACCCTTTCTGTACTGTATGTGGCACATATTTTGCTGAAAACAGAAAGTCTTGTCCAATGTGCAGGAAAGATGTGCTACGGGCTTGCTCAGTAAATTCTTAACTAAATATGGAATAGCAAGATGCAGCCTTTGCAGTTACAGGACAACAGCAATGGAGTTCATTGTGATAGTTCTATCTACATAATCTCATATCATCTGATGAGAGATTGCATTGTTTCAGATGTAGAAATAAACTGACATCAATTTACAAACTTTGAAATTTAGATGACTGTTTAAAATATGGATTGTATAATTGTGGCTAGGTTAGTGATATCACGGCCCTCTTGTTCATATTTTGAATTTTAGATGTTTGAATAGGCATTTGACTTTTTATCTTTGCAACTTTGTATAAATGACAACTTCATTTAAGGGTAAACTACTTTTAAGCTTTTGTAGGGACAATCATTCTACTTACTTGCTTCATGTTCATTTGTTTTTGTTTTTTTTTTCAAATTATTGTTCAGGTGTTTATTGAAATCACTTGTTTATGTGTATAATTATTTTGCAAAAGCAATTCTATGTTATGACATAAGTTCTTTCATGTGTTTCATTGTATAGTAACTAATATTTTGAACATTCCTTTTGCGGAGGATATTGATGTGCTTCAAACTGTGTTGTTGTTCATGATTGGATTGGTCAGTAATATCATTAAGTTTCCCACAATTTCTTCATTTGACTCAGATCCTTCTTTGCAGAAGACTGCAGACTTTACTTGGTTGTAGTGTTGGGAAATCGGTTGCAAATCATAATCGATCATCGGTTGGAATCGGTTGCCACTTCCGATGCGATTTCACGATTATAATCGGTTTCTTAATTTACACAGTGTTAGATTTACAAATGGTCTTAGATCAGTAGCTTACATAATTACTTGTTACTTATAATTTCCAACTCTCTGACCAAAGCCCTAATCAAAATCATTGCTGCCCGAAAAGGTTATTTGTGCAACTACACTGAACCCTTCTAGATGCGCCACTAAATTCTCAACTGCAAGATTATTGCGTTTTCCTATGAATAATATACTGAGGGCACATGAAACTAACTTTTGAGGTCTAGTAAATGCAACACAAATTTATTCGAAGAATTTTTACCATCGTCATATAGCTACGCAACTCAGACGGTCGACAAATTCTGCGCCATTTTTGCGTTTATGTTTTTTGTATTTTTGTACTCTTTGCACGAATTCTGCAAATGCCTTTTGTAAGGTCTAGGTTTGTTTCTATGCAGTGGAAGTTCTTCGTTAATATTGTAGAATCTAAAGTGCTTCCACACTTCTGATTGAGATTTCTTGCCTGGGTTCTCGTAAATCTCTCGGGTCGGGTCGCCATTTTAATTTTCATTTTTTTAAAGTGATTTCCCTTTATGGCCTGTGTTAAAGCCGGAACCCGTATCTTTATATTTTGACTTAACACTGCGCATGCCTCAACTGTTAATCGATTATGAGAGAACGACATCGATCATCGACATCGAGAAGCATTTACACGTCGCTAATCGATGTCTTCCGATCATCGGCACATCACTACTTGGTTGTTTTTATTTTTATATGATTATAGCTTTTGTGATAAATTTTATTTCAAAACTACTATTGGAACTGTATTAAAAGGAAGAAATCCTTTGTTATGTCATTTGTTTCATTAGTTTCTACACTTTTTATGACTGCCATGAAATGGGGAGAGTGGGTCACAACTAGTGGCCCCTGTCTGTGTTTGTGTCCATCAATAACTTCTGCATGCATGATTGGATTTTAAGTCAATTCGGTTTACATAACTACTATGTACAGTAAAAACTATAATCCGGACACTCTGCAATCCGGATTCCTCTCTAAACTGGACGATTTTCCAAGTCCCGTTTTACATTTTATCTAATAAAAACACCTCCCCAATCCAGAATCCTATCTAATTAGGACATTTAAGCTGGTTCGGAAGGGGTCCGGATTAGAGAGTTTCTGTAGTTGATTTGTGGTATGTACTTGACTGATATAATATTTAGGCCAATGGGTGCTGTAGATAAAACTGCTTTCTATTCATTAACTTGACCAATTTTTTCACTTAAAAAGTCTTCGAATAACATGACTGCGCTAAATGAGATTCTGATTTCACAGGACAAGGACACAGAGACCTGGGGAGTAAAAAAAAAGCTTTCACTCGGTAATTGCAGTACCATTTCATCAAGAGTTTTCAAACGTCATAGGATAAATTTCCTTACTGGATAGAATTTAAGTGAATGGTTGACCTGTATGTTTATAAACGTTTGCTTTATATCGAAGGTACATGCACAATATATCCAGCATGAACATTCACACTTCATGTGGTGATAAGTCTGAGAAATCTGTAATATAAATTCTTACTTTCATCAAGGACATTGAAACCCTAAATAATTCAGCGATAGGTCCTTGTCCTCTACCGGTTTAACCGAAGTGAACTTGAAGTTAACCCTCGGTCCGTCTGTCAGTTCGTCCTTGCATGTGAGTAATTAGTTGGCTATGAGAACAATAGATAAATGTAAATTCTCTTTGATGAATTTCGTTCCGTTATGTTATATGTGGCTGTTTTACGGGTGAATCTATTCTGTTGACCAACCGCAATGACCAGTTGACTTATTGACCAATAGACCAATATGCGTATTTCGTTGACCACTGTCAAATTGACCTGATAGGGATCTGAGGTAAGAACTAATTAAAAATATGTATTATTTAGTGTTTACCCTAGTTTTTCAACTAATCACAATGCTTTATTTTTTAAACAAGAGCACCGCCTGCGGGTGCCAACGCCGCGCTGTTTACTTTCAGGACAGAATGATAATACTTGTACTAACATAACTGGTCACTGTTAAAGGAAGTGTGAGAGAAGTAGGTAGCAAAGATATTGTATATGTTACTGAACTGAAAAAGACCCATAATTCATATAATTAATATGATAAAGGTTTTTTTTTACCTGTCACAAATATGTGGGTCATAAATAGGAAGTAGTATTCAAAGCTTGAATGAAATACAATGCCATAAGAAAAGTATTTGAAATGTGCATATTATAATGAATGTTCTAAGTTAAAAAAGTTCATAATTCTGTAAATAAACAATATAGAGTTATGTAACCTGTCATGAATATGCTGGTCATCATTATAAAGAAGTATGCAAAATTGAAAGGAAATACAGGAGCTTGAGACCATGACAAAAATATTTGAAAATGTGCATATAATAATGAATTTTTTAAGTTAAAAAGGGGCATAATTCTGTCAATATGCAAGATAGAGTTATGTAACCTGTCATGAAAATGTGCGTCATCATAGGAAAGAAGTATGCAAAGTTTGAAGGAAATATATGAGGTAATGGTGAAGATCTCCAGAAATGTTAAAGTTTTTGCACGCAGACGCCAACGACGACGACAACGCCGACGAGGGAGCTATGACAATACCTCGACGTCTACTCCGAAAACAGCCGAGCTAAAAATCTCCTTTCTATTTCGTGTAGACACAGTCTATAGAAACTATTGTTAGAGAACTAACTTTCTACAGTGACGTCATATGGAAAACTAGCGTAAACATTAAGTCAGTTAGAATCCAAATAGAGAAATCTACGTGAAATAGACACGCCTGTCGGTCGCTATCGCTCCCTCCTTTGCCGTGTCTATTTCACGTAGATTTCTCTATTTGGACTCTAACTAATACATTATAACAATTCCATAATGAACATGGTTAGTGGTATGGGATTTTACGCCGATATAATATCTATGTATTAGTTAGAGTCCAAATAGAGAAATCTACATGAAATAGACACGGCAAAGGAGGGAGTGGTAGCGACCGACTGGCGTGTCTATTTCATGTAGATTTCTCTATTTGGACTCTAACTGACTTAGTGTTTACGCTAGTTTTCCCCAAAGTTTGTTCTATAACAATAGTTTCTATAGACTGTTTCTACACGAAATAGAAAGGAGATATTTTAAAAAATAAAGCATTGTGATTGGTTGAAAAACTAGGGTAAACACTAAGTGGTCATAACTCGGCGGCCAGTCAATCTAACCTGTTTTCCTGGATAAGTAACCAGTAATTACCAATTCCTCCGCAAGTGACTGAATACTTTCCCACATGATCTACTCAAAATCAGCAGTGTGAGACGAATGGCCATCAGACACAATCGTCACGGAGAAATTTGCACTCAGCCCCGGGAATCGAACCAGCGACCTTTGGATTACAAATCCAGCGCTCTACCGTATAAATTGTGTACAAACATGGTGCGATTTGGTAATTTGTTTATTAGCAGTAACTAAATTACAAGAGTTGCCAGAGTGGCTTCATTTAATTTATGAGACTTAAAGGTGTCATAAACAAGATGTAAACAAGATGTAACACAAAATCTAACTCTTTATTATACCTCTAGTTTCACTTCCTGACCATTATAATGTAATACCGGTATTGCTATTCAGTCATAGGTTGTCAATTGTTTCTGTTAGAGCACAAAATAAATCAGTTGCTAATTCAACCGTTTCTGGACGTGGTATTCGTTCCCTTGGTAAACCACACACCTCTTCCAGTATTGGCAAAAATCCATCCGTGCATCCAAATTTGGGCTTGGCTTCCGCATATTCACTTTGTTTGCGGGTTATAATTTTGACGTCGCATGGAATTGGAAGTGAATAATCGTATGTATTTAACACTTCTGGCTGGTGATACAGGACATTCGGAATGCCATTTGGCACTTCAGAGTGCCGTTGACGTCTAATATTGTGTAAATTCCAAAGTTGGGTAAAGTTGTCAAGATCCCTTTGTAGGATTGACATAAAGCAGAATCTAAGATCTTCCAAATGTATCATATTGTCGATGTTTAACTTCCTGTTGTCTGACATGTCTTTGAAATGGTTTCTCCAAAACACGGTAAAACAAACGCGCAATCTGCTCCAAAACTGTTCAATTCTTTGATTGTTAGGATATGTTCCCGTTAAGTAACTATTCAATGCAGACTTATTATCAGCATGTTCATATCTCAAAGCTATCTGAATATCTCGAACTAAAACGTTTTCAGTTCCTGCATCTCCTCGAATAACTTTAGGTACGCGCCTCGTCCGTTTAACAAATTTCAGATAATATCCAGCAATAATACGCGGGTTATTGTTGGAATAACACGCCTCTAGCCAGAGTATTTTTTTAGAGTACCCATCAATCGCCCCATGTATGGCTATACCGAATGGTTTCAATTTGTCATATCCGTCTAGATGAACAACGAAATTTGGTCCGCTATTAATGTACGTTCTGCGACGTAAACGGTGTCGAGCTCTCAAATTCACATCTTCGTTATCGCAAATTCTTAATAAAACGTCTAACAATACTTTGTGTAACATGTACATTAGTTATCATTTTCATAAGTTTCCACACAGTTCTATATCCACAATCACCAAAACCCCTCTGATAAACTTCGGACAAAGCACGTAATATATCTGGTAACGACAAGGGTACATTTCGCCTTCGGAGACCTAACCGTTTAAGGATCCGTTTCAATTGATGAAGACTGACTACAGTATGATGCGAGAACAGCAAAAAGCCACATATCTCTTTCCAAGTATAGCCTTTTCTGTAGTAATTAGTTATCAAAGTGTCTCTTTCTTCAGTTGAAAGAATTGCCGTTATTGGCTCGACTGAAAGAAGCGTCAGACATAACCATATCTGAAATATACATGAAATATAGAAGCAAAAAGTAAAATAAGGATATTGCAATAAGCAATATATGTAGTAAAAAAGTAAAATAAGGATATTGCAATAAGCAATTTTGTTGTAAAAAATGTAAAATAAGGATATTGCAATAAGCAATTTTGTTGTAAAAACTGTAAAATAAGGATATTGCAATAAGCAATTTTGTTGTAAAAACTGTAAAATAAGGATATTGCAATAAGCAATATATGTTGTAAAAACTGTAAAATAAGGATATTGCAATAAGCAATATACTGCATTACATTTTACATTGACCATGCAATGATAAGCATTATATATTAGAACATGGAGTCCAAGTGAAAAAGGTAAAATAATTGTGTTTATACGTACCAGCCTCATTCTTCCTTATCAAACGACTGCCGTTTTATCTCAAAACGATAAGTTGTCCTATCTTCAGGCGGCAAGATGTCATTTGTATGGTTTGTTACAATGCGGTATGGCGACTTCTTGCGTTTGTCACCATTTGTCGACTTTATTCATGTCGACATACATGTTCATTGAAGTCAAACATTTCGTCTTGTCGGTTAAAGTTAAGTCGCCCTTTCCATATTGTGTTGTTGTCGCCTTAAATTATGACACAATGGTGTTATACTAAAACGACAATTCAACATATTGGTCAGCGACATAACTTGTTATATGTTAGCAAGTCATCTTAAGTCTTGACGACATCCTGAATTATAAATCGACATGTCGCCAAACTGCATGTTGACAAAGTAGACAAAAACACAACCACAGGGTGCCCCATACAAGCTTCCGTACTATAATAAACGAGAAAATAAAGTTAATAAAACATAAATATTGACTTAGCATCATCGTGGAGATAAAATAAGCATACGCGTTGGTAGTTCGTAGCAATATTGACATCAGAATCAAACCTTATATTGGCACAATACATTTGCCACATATTGTGTAGCAAATCGTATTTTTAGTGGCCCTTCAACACACAGAATGTGCATTTCAGGCATGGCACATTATTTGAAAACAGACAAATTACACCAAATACAATCTTTGTGGGATTCAGTTTCCCCTTATATTTATATAAATCATTATATAAAATCATTATCATACGTGTTTTATATGTGCCATGTTTAACTTTCTATTTTGAAATAAAATATCGCGGCCTTATCCCATCATATTTGTTTGTCATTAATTAGTTGTTCGTATAAGTAAGGTGGGTAAATAGGGCTGCTGTATTGCTGCGAAGAAGTCCTTGTCTCAAAAGTCTGGGGTTCGAATCTCCAGTATTAAAGCATGTCGGCATCCTCTTAACCAGTACATGCTATTAAGCAAGTTACATAAGTCTTGATTCGAACCCGTCAGGTTTATCTACAACTCTCAAGAAAGAACATCCAGCCGTAACTTAGAGCAGCACTCGCATAAAATAACTTATAACACGTATCAATTGTTACAGACACAACAAGCTTCAAAACTTAAAATTGAAATGGAAATGAACTTAGTCGTCATCTTCTGGTCTAATTTTAGGTGTGAACATTCTTTTTATTTTCTTATAGCTAAATTTGCATTTATTAAGGTAACTAACTAGGTAAATTCCATTGTACAAAACTTCAAGACAAAAGTAATCTGAACATTTAAGGTTTATATTTTCGCTGAAATGGAAGATTATTTTTATATTAATATAAGATGTTTTATCATTTATGTTTGCCCTTCTAAACTGTATGATTTTTATTCAGTGGTTCATTACATCAATTTGTTCCCAATCAAAGTCTTAAAGACTGGGTGAGAAATCCCAATAGTACCAAGTTGGTTATGCGATTCGTGCCATTTATATTATCCTAAAACTCCCGGCAGCAAGTTTAAAAAAATGAACACAAACACAGCAGTGAATTGAACAAAGGTGTTTATTTTAAAAACCATAACTGAATAGAAAAACATGATACCAAATGAAACATTTAAACTTATCTGGCCCAAAGAAAAAGAGCCTTAAAACGCACGGAATTAAACATTTTAACATATCTGGTATTAAGGTGAAGAATGTTAACTTAATGCTTTTAAGGTAAACTGTTGACATAATGAAAATAAATATACACAAACAATAACAGAATTGGCAATGGATGAAGGATGGAAGTGGTGGTTCAAATGTAAACTTGTTTGATCCGTTTGTTTGCCAGTTAGATCAAAGACATGATTTTAGCTAAAAGCTAACTCAAACGGTATGTATCGTACCAAGAGTGTTACAGTCTATCAATGACTGGTAATTTGGCACATGTACAAATTTTTTTATGATAAACTAAATGCATTTATGTTATTCGAACCACCAGCAGAAGCTCACATGCAGCTAGTATGGTAAAATGTGAACACAAACACAGTACTGTAGCGAATTGAACAATAGGCTTTTATTTGTAAAGCCAAAACTAACTAGAAAATCATGATAAAATCTAACACATTAACAAATATATACCCTAAAGAAAAAGCGCCACAGTTTGAATGCAACCAGCATTTCAACCCAGCCAGACAACCGCGAGTTACTGATAGAAGTCATGTACGAGGGATGATCCAAAAGTTTTGACACTGCCTCGATTACGCAAATATTTGACGTCATATGTTCTTTTATGTTCATTATAATTATACTGATAAAACATAATTTCAGTTATATTAAGCAATAATATTATTAGCTTTACAATTTTAGCGCTCAATAATGATGTTTTGATAAATCCGATATGAGCTTACCGAATTTTCAGTGTTTCCCGGTTAAAAAATGTTTAAAAAATTCAGAAAAATAAACGTGCAAAAACAGAAGAAACATTTTTGACGTGACGCAGTTTAAGTGTAAATAAGGTGATTGCACATTCACATTTTCCGAGCATAGTTTATGAAGGTCCGTTTAAACAAGAAAATGTTGAAAGTTGGAAAATCCCGCTGTAAGGCGCTATCTTACATTATTGAAGCAAGCTAGGAAATAGCTTCTGGAAACAATAAAATAGTGAACTTAACTTATGGTGAAAACAAGACAAGCAGAAGACTCGTGTATAGATAGTATAAATGCTTTGGAGAGGGAGATGATCACTGGACAATCGTGCAATGACCGCAAGGCCAGCAACACGAACGGATGCGAACGTCAGAATTGTGTCTCACGCTAAGTTAACTTGTTTAGTTTGGTGTAACTTAGACATACATCGCATATATCTACTAAAATAAAGTAAATTATTAGTATTCAATATAAGAATTAAGATTTGATGTAAGGCCTATTCAATGTGAGTATTTAACAACCAGCATATTTATTCAAAATATTAATTTATCACTTAAGGTGGATGAACACGTTGCTCAGCCAGTTTTTACGTCAAAAATTAAATATTGTCCAAATATAAAATTTGGTCAGAATAATGTGTGAGGACCGCTTAATTGAAATATATCCACTTGCCGACGACGGTTATTTTAAAACAACGCCATCTATCAAGGCACCCTGATTTCCGCCATTTTTCCTTAAAAGTAAAGATTTAATTATATAGTTTACGCCAAAATGATAAAAAATTTGCCTTGAATATGCACCGGTACAAGCAAAATATGATTTTAGTTAAATCTTTGAATTAAGACATTCTATGTACTTAAAATATCAAAATAATCTGCGTAACGCAAGCTTTTTTGGGCATTGTTTTAGCGTACCCCTACTGTCTTCGACAAAATGAAAGCGCGAAAGCAGACGGTGAACTATCGTTATTTTTTAATGTGTTATTGCCAGATATTTACATTTCCGAAATATGAAATAAATAAATGGGTGTCTTCGGGTTACTTTTTGCGTAAAAATAAAAATATATTATAATAACGTCTTTTGTGTGCGGCGCTGGAAGCTGATGTGCTTAGTGTAAATAGCTGTTATTAATTATCCATTTGGTTTATGTAGACCTAACTTAAATACATTCATCTATACCTATACCATCTTTAGTGGTTGTAATATAACTACAAAATGTGTTTTGAAGGCAGTGACAAACAATTAGTTCACCCCCTCGTGATTGTTACAAACAGATCAGATACATAGTATAATCAAAGGACTGAAGGTACTGATGGGTCGGCCATCAAAACACAATTGAAAAGCGATGGATATTTAACAAAGAGTTTAGGTTTGATTAAGTTGGACCAAAAACAAACTTTCGTCTCAAGAACGGGGACAAATTTACTTTATGTCCTCTGAGACATAGATCTTCGAACCCCCCCCCCCCCCCCCCCCAAAAAAAAATACAATTTAGGTCCAATTAACAAGTCAAGACAAATACTGTTATCAAGTTTGCAAATGCGGTGGCATGGAAAGCGAACCTGGTGATAGGACAATTTGCCTAAAGACATAATTAGAATATGATTGGACTTGTAGACGATAATATGAAATAAGGCACTGCCTCTCTCGGAATTGACCAATCAAAATTAAGTGAAGGATATCATACTTCATAGGTCATATGGTCAACAATGAAACAAAGCTGGTCACAGTTCCCAGACACTTTATTTAAAGGTATTACTCCTTTCGTCCTTGCATTGTGCATTTGTACAGACTTTTTAATTTTTCATTTTATCAATGAGAGTCCAATGACAAATGGAATGTTACCTTAAAAATGGCGTGAATACTTTTGTAAAGTTTGGAAGAATCCTATGAGTAGTTGTTTGCAAGCACAGTATCATTAGACAGCACCTAAAATTCTGAGTTGAGATACGGCGACACCAATGACAGAAAAAGTAGCTAAGCTTGTCATAATATTTGAATATTCAAACTTGAAATCAACAAACAGAATTCACAGTGTATAAGCGTACAGTTAACCGAAACGGAAGTTGCTGATCTGTACGCCGATGATCACATAGTTGCTTACAGAAAAACACGCGACATCGGCTTTTTATTTGTAAAATATATTCAAATTAAACGTGCTTTTTGCAGAAATTATTTTTATAATAAGAACATCGTTGATTAATAGTCTTACTGTGATCTTGAAGTCTTGAACTAACGGCTAGTTAAGTTGCAATCTGTAATCTTTTCACACTTGATCAGTACAAAATGGGGAAAAAGAGTGGAGAAAATCTGCATTTGTGACCTCATATTTTATAATGTATATATTGGAAAGGTATATATTTGACTTCATATGAAACAAAAATCATTTCCAATGCTAACAAATTGCGTTGAACGGTGCTTGAACGAATAAGCATCGAGAAAATAGTCTTTCTGTGCAGCAACCGAAAGTGACAAGACTGTACGCAAAGTTGCAGTACTTCAATGTCAGACTGTACGAACAGTTGCGATCATAAGTGCATCATATACTGATCAACTGAAAAGCATCAATGAAGCAAGAACTTGTTAAAGGAATCAATAAAAGGAATCAACCAAATCTAATGTATTATTTATCAAAAATAAAACCTTATATGATAACATTTTAGAACTGACAAGCAAGTTTTGAGCTATAAATTGATAGTTTTTTTTACTCTGATTTACTGTTGAACCATATGAACGAATAGGTACACTTTGCAAATAAGACACCGATAATTGCTAGAAATCATAAATCCCCTGATTGTGACATTAAATAAAACCTAGTATAAACCTGCTGAAATCCCTGCCGGTGTTGGCAAAAATATACATTATGCACAAATATTATCCAATAGCATTAAGACTTTAACAATCTGATCTTTGACAGAAAAATTCCATTAAGTGGTTTCAGATTTTGGAAATCCACCACTTCGTGACCGAGTTAAGTAAGTC
Organism: Corbicula japonica; assembly: GCA_038501625.1. NCBI lineage: Eukaryota > Metazoa > Mollusca > Bivalvia > Venerida > Cyrenidae > Corbicula > Corbicula japonica. The sequence goes on along the minus strand of JAZAYU010000444.1, from coordinate 31,527 downwards.
TACAATTACGTCTGCAACTGCTAAGAATTTCATGTTTAAGGTCGTTAAAAATGTCGAGTTGGATTTCATTTTGGCCGACTTTCATTGGTAGATTTCAGGGATTATGTTAATCTGATTGGAGCATTCTATGAAATCTTTAGAAACTATGGTTGAAGTACTAATGCGTATTTGTCCAGCTATATTATGGCTTCTACTGTTCGCACTTCAGAGAATAAATGAAAACATTACAGCGGGCCTCTACATATCTTACACGGTCTTACCACTGATATAGCTCGGTTGGACTATAGTCGTTTTTTTTTCACGCCTCCTTTCATGAAGAGCCAACAAGAGATTTAAAAACAAATCTGAATTTAAATCAGAAGCCAAGATCAGTTATTTGTTATACAATTGTATTATTAAAAGAATGAGCAAATTTGTGCATTTTTCAGGTTCTCGTGCAAGAATTATTAAGGTTAACCGAAGCTAAAATGATAACCTGTCGATATAATCAGAAAGCATTAACTGGAACCAAAAATTGTTAATGATCTGTTTGACAACTATGCGTACAGATGTTAGGCATCTGTTAACAACTAACGATCGCGTACAGTTGCAACTATGCGTACAGTCTTATCATTTACAGTGACATAAAGAAATTATCATTTTCTCGTTGCTAAGTCGTTCAAACTCAGGTAAACGAAGTACACAAGTTGAATAAATGAATTTTCTCCCATACCAACACAAATATGGTCCAAATTATATTTACACAAAGAAATTTGAACCCAAAATGTCCCGTTTTGATCAATGTTTTGCTCCTATTTTCACTGATCGAGTTGGGAACGATGAAGGATTATAACAATTCTAACCATTCCTTTAAGTCTATATGATCACAGCAGGTCTAACAATTAACGTTGTACGTACCACAGGAATATTTTTGTCCAAATGCACATTAAATTTGGTTTATTTACCAATAAATAATGCGATGTCGCAGTTTTTTCTCTAAGCAACTATGTGATCATCGGCGTACAGATCAGCAACTTCCGTTTTGCTTAACTGTACGCTTAGACACTGTGGAATTGGGTCACATGATTTAAAATAATGCTACAAGTGACACTATAGTTTTTTTTTTCAATGGTTTTATTATTCAGCAAATAATGTTTAAACACTTTTAAACACAATTACACTGATGCTTTTTGGTCAACTGATGTTTTTTTCAATGAGGTGCACATTAAAACGTTTATGTTATATTTTATATAAATTGTCTCAATTTCACACCCACTATTTTTAGCGACATTTGTGATTTTTTTTTATTCTTGTCCTTTACAAAAGCAGCATGCTCCATTGCAGGAATTAGTGGCAATATAAAGGTTGTATGCTCCGTCAGACAGTCATAGACAGAATTGTCAAACTGGTCTCCTCACAGCATTCCATGTGAAGCTGTTATCCTTAAATATAATTTTCAACAAATAACCTATTTATAGTGTAGTTCAAGCATAATTTATAGTCTATGTTTTTTTGAATTTATTTGTTGAAATTAAAAACTGATAAATATTTGACAATAAATTAGTATTGTCCAATAATATTGCTTTTCTTGCCCTTGCAATACTACATTTATCCTGAATTGACACAGTTATCCTTGGGTTCTCATTTTCGTTCATCGTTTGTGGTGTCTGTTTTGAAACTGACCATTTTATTAACCATGCTCTCTCTCTTTCTCTTCTTCTTGGCTGTGTGGGGAGGCTGTGTCTTCCGAATATTGCAATTCCCAATATGCATGTTTCACTTTTTTTCTAATAGAGAAATATTTTTCTCATTTCTTATGATGAACCTTCACTCCCTGGAGATGCCTTTTATCATATAGACAACCAGGGGTTACATTTGACCCAGGAAATGACCTATTGACTTTTGAAAATTAAAAAAACAACACATTCTGACCCCAATGATTTTAGCTGAAGCGCCTTTGTTTTCCTTAAATTAAGGGTAATTTTGGTTATTAATTGCCAGAATCCACCAAAAAGTTACACTTGATGGGTGTTCACTTGTGTCTCCCTGGGAGCTATGTCAGATTAAAATGCAAGAACAAGAAGGGGAATATCCCATCTTGACATAAAGAACTTGGAGTCATGATGAGTGTGTTGTCATGAGCAATATTATTTGGAAGTTTGATATAGAAATATTAAGAAAAGGAAAAGTTATAGTCAACATTAAGCTTTTCTGTTAAAATAAAAGTACAAAATGGGGTTCACTCCATCAAATGTGACCTTGACCTGAAAATTTACATCAGCTCATGCATGTTGTCACAAACAATATAATTTGAAAATTTCATGAAGAATATGAAAAGGCAAAGTTATAGTCAACATTAAGCTTTTCTGTTAAAATAAAAGTACAAAAAGGGGTTCACTCCATCAAATGTGACCTTGACCTGAAAATTTACATCAGCTCAAGCATGTTGTCACAAACAATATAATTTGAAAATTTCATGAAGAAATATTAAGAAATGGCAAAGTTATAACCAACATTAAGTTTTCGGGACAGATGGACGGACAGACAAAGCGATCCCTATGTATCGCCATTTCTTTGAAAGGGCGACACAAAAATGACCCTTGAGATTCAGCAACTAGTGGACACTGGGAAAACAATAGATCAATATCAGCAAGAACAACTTTGGTGTCTGATCTGGATCTGATTGGAATCTACACTGTTTGCATATTTGTAAGAAATAGCCTGCACAGACATGCCTGCTGATCTGGATATACACTGGTCACTCATGTCATGTATTCATGGAAGAAAGGGCAAAAAACAACACAGTAACTTTTACATAGGATGATTAGTTTTCTTGTGAACTGAGGTCTCACAAGTCTTCACATACATACAAAAACAAATTTCATGTTTTCTTGTTACAAGATATAAAAATACAAATACCAAATTATACAGATAGATTTAGTGTCTATCATACATTCATGCAGCTTTAATACATGAAAACAAAAAAATGCTAACCTTATCTCCATTTTTTACAGTAACATTTATATTCTGCTCCCTAGTTTTCTTCCAATTCTGCAGACGTTTCAAGTCCACAGCTTTCACTAGACTGATGATACACATGGCTGAAAATAAATGTTGTATTTTAAATCACAACAAATAACCAAGTCAATTTCACTGTACTTTTTGTTGCTTATGAAGATGTACATACATTGCTGTTGCAGGTTAACAGTAAACAGATTACACTGGTGTCATAATTCATTTTTAAGGTAATTTTTATAAATATCACACAAAAGAGGTTTTTATGATGTAAGCTTCATGCCATCTTCAATTTCTATAGGCTCCTACACAATTTATCCCATGCAACCTTTTCCTCCATGTATTTGCCTTTATGGCATGGGTGATCAGTGTAGATCTAGATCAGCCGACACATCCATACTGCCTGATTAGGATCTAAACTGTTAGCTTTTTTATTCAATAGGTTATTTCTGACCACAATGTGACCAGTGAAGATCAAGATCAGATCTGCCATCTGATCTGGATCTCTAGACTGGTTGCACAGGCATGAAAATGTGTATATATGTAGTAAAGGGTTAATTATTACAATAACACACATGCATTTTGATACTTCATTTTACTCGAAGGATACTCCTTTTAACACATGAGCAACTATTGTAGATCTAGGTGCTGACACATCTGCTTTCAGTTAAAAAGAGCTTTAAATGTATCTAATGAACAGAGTAGATACAGATCAGACCACAAAAATGTGCAAGCTGATCTGGAGCTACATCTGTGCTATCTCTATCTGATCTGGATTTGCACTGGTTGCCCATGTGGTAAAATGGCGTGTAAATTGAGTAAAGGGTCAAGTTATTAAACATGATTTTTGAGACACATTCATATGAGATTATCCTACTTAATAAACGAATAAGCCACCACAAGAACCCATCCTGTTTGTGCAAGGTGACCCACAGATGAATATTATATGTTATTAATCAAGTGAATTAATGTTGCCCTTGTTATTGGGCCAAGGGTAGTCATATATGCCTGAGACAGAAGGCCGAGGGTAAATATGACAGCCCGAGGGCCAATAACATGGTCAATGTGAATACACTTGACTGATAACTTTATTAATTAACAGAATAAAAACATCAAATTCATATAAGACTAAACTGGGACAATACAGGTGTTCTGGGCCAATATAAGAATTGCTGAGCCATTATAAAATAGTTAAAGTATTAATGTGGTGTACAATGTAGTGTCTGCCAGGAATATGGCATGTTTAGGTCAGGTGATGACATGCCTCGAGAGTTTGCTACACTGCAGTCATGTAAAAGTAAAGGGCAAAGTATGCAATGCCTGTACAGTATATTAATACAGGGCTCTCACTAGAGAGAGACTTGAAGGAAGTAGTCTCATCAAAAGTGACCAGACTTCTCTCTTCGTTGAGCTATGGGAGAAGTCATTTTGTATTTAAAATATAGGGAATGCTGTTGACTGCAAACTTCTCCATAGTTCAGTAAATTATGACAAAACTTCTCCCTGATTTGCAAGTCTGGTGGGAGCCCTGTTAATAGTCAATTAATAAAATTTAATATACCATTAGCCTTCTTTCTCTCCTCTTCCAATTTCATGCTTTTTGAACCAGATATGTCACATTTCTTTCATTTGACTATATCACTGAAATACATATTTAACAAACACAAAATTATAACAATTATTTTGATCTTTGCTCAAATTACAAATATTCTTTATAATTACTTATTTTATTTTTTTAAGTGAGTGATCATAACAATATTAATTTACTCTAATTTTGTAATTTGCTATAATGGTCTTTCTTCAGATTGTTTCTATTCTGCATTGAAATTCATTCAGTCTGAGGTTTGTCTACAAGAAGTCACACATAATATTTTGGACTGTGCAAAATGTTTTCCTTGTGACATCAACAAGCATGCTTGACATTTAACTTGCTAGTTGCTGTGAAAAGAGTGCTGTCATTTGTTTTGTAGTTAATATGCCTGTTCCAACAGCCATTCAAGAAAATTTCATAAAGTTATATTGATTGACTGGATTAAGTATCCATATTGTTGCATCCAACATTGGAAAAAATCATGTGATTGACTGAATATTATGACCTTTTATTTGCTCCAAAATACTGTCAATGCCAATTAATTTGACAAAATCATATCATTGGGAGATTTTGTATTAAATAGCAAACTTTCTTTTGAAAAAAATAAAATATGGATCCAGGCATGACAATTTAACCAGAAAGTATCAGACTACAAAAAGCCAAAAATGTGTTGACTGCTCTTAGTCTTATAAACTGGTCGAATTGGGTTGTCACTAAAAATTCACCAAGGGGGTTCCTTTCCAAATAACTACTGCTAATTTATTTTATATTGCTGATAAGAATTCAAGTCTGGGGAAAAATCATAGATTTATTAAATAGACATAAATGTATGAAGTAGTTTTGGTTTATTTTACTTTAATACAATTTGTATTGGAAAGCTTATAAATACTTGTTACATCAAAATTATTTAAACTGAAACACTGTGTAAACTTAGGTACATTTCAATACTGAATACTGGTGTAACATCAATACATGGGTAATATATTCATTTTTATAATTTGGCACATGTTTGTAGTGAACAAAATTTATATCTTTGGTTTTTATTTCATAATTCATTGTTACTTGATTAGGAAATTCTACTATTAATAAGACTTAATTAACACTATGAAACTTAATTTGAGTAATACATAAAATTTAATTGATAAAATGGGTGATGTAAATGTTTCTTTTGTGGAAATTGTTCCGAAATCCTGTTAAGATATTTGTATATGGTAACAGATCACATCCATTCAGTACCGATAACAGATTTGGGGAAAGTTTTAAACTTTATTTTAATGCCCTATTAGATCAAACTGTCCAATACTGAATTTACATTATTTGCATTAGGTATTTGTGGTAGTAATTAAAATTGTTCTGTAGAAAATTTATGAAGTGATTCATTTACAATATCATATTAGCATAGTAATTACTGTTGCACTGTTGAAACAGAACACAGAATAAACAACATTAAATTGCTTTAAAGTTTAATGCTCTTTAAACATGTTAAAACATGCTCTTTAATGCTCTATGAAACATGCTCTCTCTCTTCCTCTCTTCCTTTTCGCTGCTTGGGGAGGGTGTGTTTTTTCAGTGTGGCGATTCCTGATATGCATATATTACTTTTATATGTCCATTGATACTGTATCTTTGGGCCAAGAGCATGAACTTTGTGGGTAGTAGTCGCCCCACCTAAACCAGTCTGGCTACATGTCAATATAAATAAACACTGATTATTTATCAAATTACAGGAACCTGAATTTCAAATTCCATTAAAAAATATCCATCTCCAAAAAATATTACATTTTCCCAATGCAACAGATATGTACCACATCCACTTATATGTTACAAGAATTTAGCTGTTGCAATGTTGACACAGCCTTATTGCAGCTCAAGCATTTCAAAGAAACTAAAATATATTGTTTACAATAATTACATCTCCTAAACAGTCATTCTGGAGTTAACTCAAACATTTATTTTTCTACCTTCACTTTTGTTGTCCACTTCAGTGCGTGACGTCAAACAGTTCTACACTGCTTCAAATGGTATTATGTCAAACTTGGTTGACAGCGGTTTTTTCCCCAAAGGGGAAAGGTTCCCCTTCCTCTACAATTGGGAAATTTTCGCGTCGTAAAATCTTGAAATTGGGAAAAAAATCAGTCGCAAATCAGCCAAATTGGGATTTTTTCTTTATTCATGTAAATAAACACTAGGGATTTTATTCAGCTTCACCAAGCATCATAAGCTCTGGTTTATTTAACAGGAAACCCTTAAGTGATGTAACTGTTAAGCCAGAACTAAGTTACAGCCAATCCAATGACTGCCTGTCTATGCAAAAATAATTTCCATTGGCAGGAAAAGTTTCATTGAGGTTTCAATTAATGTGAAATGAATCTGCATTTGAAATTATAATGGAAGGAGTGGGGGCTGGAGTCAGTGTCAGGTTGAGGCAATGTGTCTTGAGCTACATCTAGCTCAAGGATAGCTTCTGAGTGGGACTCAGTTTTGTATCCAAATACGTCGGAAGGTTGGATTCAAGTTTAGTTTCAGTCCGATTTTCAGGGGGAAAGTACGGGAGGTTGCTCGATACCGGTACCTACATTCATTGGTTCAAATCGCTCAGACTCGGGACTCGTCGCCAATGGCATGGGATCGGTCGATATATACCCACAATCTTGCAACAAAAGAGTGCCAGTGTTCTTATTTAACGTCTTCCTTTGAATAATCGCTCATTCTAAACGTTGTTGTGAAGTTTGTTAACTACTTTCAGTTTCTGGAGACTGGTCATTGCGCTTCAATTTTATACGTAAGAATCAGTCAACTTGCAATTATTTACCGTAAGCCAGTCTGAAAAAAGGACGTGTATAAAACGCGGACCGGATCAATGACGTCACATGTCTATTTTATTTAATGATAACAACTGAGTAAGAGTCTAACCGGAGCGTTGATAAGAGTTACTCCCCTTTTGAACCGTACGGTTTTTTTTACGCGGAACGACATTTCTTGCAAAAAAACTCTTTGGTCAATTGGGAAACGGAACTGTTTGTTGTTGGAAATATAGCTTTGGGGATTGGGAATGTCCGGTACTTTAAATTGGGAAGACTCCGGTCAGCTTTGGGAATGGTACCGTTTTGCGGAGGTAGTTAAAGAAGGAAAAAAAAACGCTGGTTGATACGGGTCTGACCAGAACCAAAGATCATCTAAACCTGTTTATGAATAATTAAATCAACAAATAAATACTTCATTCTTTCTTCCAGGATGCTAAATTCACCTGAAATGCATTTAAGAGAAACTATTAAATAAATATTGTGAAGTTCCTGTTTCTGTATAAACTAAGTGAATCCCTGATGTGCTACTCTTTTTCTTCTTTGGTTTTCCCTTGGTTATTTTGAGAATATCTGTTCTGATTAAATGACCTAAGACATCATGGAACGGAGTGTAAGACAAAATTGAAACTGTAGTTTAAAAACTTCTGATCTATAGCGGAGTTCAGAATATCTACATATAGGGTGCAATTATTGAAAACATTTGATTTTCATTTCCTTGAAATTCTATACTTCAGAAAGCCCCTATGTAGCTGGTTACAACTTAGGAATGGGTTATGACATGGGTAAACCTATTAATTTCAGATCTGGATATGTTCTTCTGGAAATTCAGGTTCTTGTAATCAAATGCATAAAATGCATTCATTAATATATCTGTTAAATCAATTCATGTATGATTTTTAACTTACTTTAAACACAATTTTCAATAGATCTAAATTAGTAAATGTGTTAAAAATAAATCATTGTGAATCAGATGCTTTATGTTTTAAAGCATTCATTCTTACGACATTGAACCAAGTAATTCGTTAGACGTTAATCGTACAAAATCCGACTTCTTCCAATGCAATACATTGGAATGATTTGATTACTTACATCTCTACAGATTCCACAATAACTAGCCACAATGATAAAGGTCCTAAATTAAAAAAGTTTTGCTTAGTCCTACTCATTGTGTTTACAACGGTCTATTTGAGACTCCTACTTTTCTTTTGGAGAGTGCATTAATAAAATGACGTAACGTTCAATAAAACCCAAAGAGCCAAAATCACGTTTACTGCGGTATAGTCGTTTGAATCTAAAATTTTAAGATTTACAATGATTTTGTAACGTTATCATTCGTAAACCACCGAATCCACATCCATTTTCCTTATGAAAAATTCTATTTAAAAAGAGAAATGCTATTGTCAATATACATTCAAATGTAACCTGAGTGTCATAAAAACATTGTATCACGAAAATAACTCGATAAATACTCACTGTTCAGTTGATTAAGATGGATTTTTTTCGTCTTCATCGAACGTTGTCAAATCCAATATGGCGATCCGCCATTCGGTATTCATGCGCGTTCATGACTCCAAATCTTGTCTGACGTTCCACAAGTAAAAATTTCTTCAAATATTGAGTAATTCTATATTTTTAAATATAAATTTTATCATTTTGCATAGCATTGCAAAATTTACCTCTCTGTAGCACTGACTAACTTTTTGAAACTAAGAACTATATTCTAGGGTAGCGCGCAAGACTGTCGTAACTACATTGAAATAAAGAAGGAGTTACGACAGTATTGCATGCAACCCTCAATTGTTAGGTTTGCAGAAATTGAAAACGATTGTCGAAAACTGGTAAAACTGGATCGGCCTATGGCCGACCCAAAAATCATGTTGTCCCAGGTACATTTATTTACAAATGGTTATCTTAGATTTCCATTGACTTCTAAGCCCGTCAAAGGAAAATCAAAGTACTGAAAGTACAGAAAACCAGCGAAGCGATTTTGTTTCTTGAGAATAACCAGTGCCATTATTCTCATACATGTATCCATTTACGAAAAAGCAAAAGAACTTGTTTCACTCGCAAAGACCTTCATCTTGTCTATATGATAGTGGAACTAGGGGTTTCCATGTATTATCTGGATGAAGGCTTCTGTTAACCCTTTACTCCATAGATATACCTTCATAGCTTGGGCGAACAGTTTAGATCCATATCAGCTGGCACATCTTTGCGATCTGATTTGGATTTAAAATGTTCGCTTTTAGAATCATTAATTTTTTTCTGACCAGTAATCACTAATTTTAGATCCAGATCAGAGGGCACTATTGTGCCAGCTGACTGGGACCTGAACTGGTCACCTATGTGGTGAAAGGCGTTTATATTGAGTAAATGGTTTTAAGCAAGAAAAATTATAATAGTGAAATCTGTGTACTGACATCCCAAAGACAGAATGAACACGAAAAATGATATAAAAAGTGAGACCCGATCGATGGGAATGATTATGCATTTATTTGAAATAAGAAGTATATAATTGTTTCCTTCATTGTGAATAACATGTAAAGGAAATCACAGAATTGAGAATCCTACATATTAAGATAAAACAACCGAAAGTCATAACATTGCCGAAAGCATTGGAATTTAATGCTAGATAACACACATGTAAAATTGAAGACAATTTCAGAGGAAAATGAATTACTATAGCTTACACCATAAATTTCCACCGTATTAAGTTGTATATAATAACGGACTCGATGTTTTTTTCATGTAGCATATTATTAGAAAAAGGTGCCAGATTCAAGACATTCGTAAACATATCATTGAGTTTTGGTTGTTAAGGAGATGGGATAAATGTCCATTAGCTTCCAATCCGTTCATATAACATCAGTTTCAGCAAACAGATGTGTCGTTTTTAATTTTAGGCTTCATCATGGTTTGTCCTATATATTCACACGTACGTTTACTGTTATTTGGCTGTCTTCAAAACGCGGGAAATTGTGACGTCACTGACATTTGCATATTCACTGTGTTACTGCGCCTATGATTTCATGTACTCTGAACAAAAATAATAGTCATCTGTAGCTTAATCGAAAACGTAAACCTAGTAAACAACTTCACCTTTGGAAAAATGTAAATTATCCATTATTCCTGAAACAAATCATAGTCCGTTCCTTGGACCACTGATGGCCTTATTGTCGACGTGTCCCCTGCCACGTACGTGATAGCCGGACACGTACCGCGCTTGCTCGTAGCATGTTTCGAATACATAGATCTGTAAATCTTACATGTCCCTATTTCTGTACGAATAATATCCGGTATACTAGTTTTAATATGTAAAATTTAACACATCTCAATAGTTTACTGTTTACTGTTCACGCTTATATGTGGAAATCCAATATATAAAAATATTCAGCAATGTTGATTGCTTCATGTTCAGTGATTTACAACAATCATGAACGCCTATCATCAAATAATAAACAAATGTTCGCAATATGTCTTGAAAATTTCAAGTGAAAGCATTTGCGCATTTATTTCATAAAGTGGACAATTGAAGAAAAATATGCTAAGATGGAAATTTATCATTATCGTTATTGTTAATGATAAAAATAAAAAAAAAACACGAAACAAACAGTTTAGCAGCGGAACAAACGTCCAATATTGAAATGGTTTTAAAATGAAGAAATAAAGAAAATGTTTTCACTGTTATTTTGAGCTTCGAATTAGCAGAAAAAGATATATTAAATATTTCAGAATTAATATTAAGCTATTGTAATATCCCAACATCGGGAATATCGTTTATATCTCTACCTAAAGGTAACACATCTGTGGCTCGCTAAAGAATCCCTGGCGGCTACAACCCCGAGATAAAATTGGTTTTCTGTTGTCGATTGTGTTCTGAATTAGGGACAGCGCAGTGAAGCAGTCAAGTATTCTTTTAGCGATACTAACGTGGCACGAGCCAACTTAATCACGTAACAGGAAACTTGGACTACTTTGCTTGCTCTGATTACTCTGAAATGCGTAAATCGCCGGTTGCCAGTGCCTCGTTTTGGTTTGATACCGATTTCAGAATTGTGATTCGCTGGTTAAAATTGAAAATGTAGAGAGGTTGGAAACAAACAGTCTATATGAAATGAGTATTTAATATGATGGGCATATCTTAAAGTAAAATATAATATAATAGGTAATGTTTTCTTGAAGACCAAAAGTAAAAAGAATGCAAACGCACAATGTACTTGGAAAGGTTATAGTATCAAACACTGTCATTCGCTGAAAGTATGTAACACAGATCATAAACTTCGAGATAAGTACTAAGAAGTCAGCTCAAAATTGTGAATAGTCTGAGGCAGACTTTGCCCTTGTACAATGTACACCAGGGCTGATTGTTATAAAACTGAGAATGGAAACCAGTCTCAAATCCCAAGCTTCTGATTGGCTAAAATGGCGACCAATCGCCATTTCAGCCAACCAGATGCTTGAGATTTTCGATGGTCCTCAATCTCAGTTTTAAGATCTTGGGTACAGGTATCAGTCTTAAGTAAGAAAACAAGCGCTTATACTTAAATATTATGTAAATGCTCGTCAGATGCAATCAGTCTTCTATAGCAAACAATCTCATTGACATTAATAATGTGGAATAACAAAACATCAAAATAAATGTAAAACGAGGTAAACTGAAAATAAAGAAACAAAAACAAACTATCATTATAACATATATACACAAACATATCCTTTGTAATTGTCTCCTGTCTCAGCCAGTGAGGACTATATGAGGAACATGATAGATACAGCACTCGGAAAACTATGGATAGGACTATATGTTATACATATATGACTGTGCTGCTAATAATTCTACAAGGTTAAAAGGTCTTCCGATATATGTATTATTCTCCAGCCCACGCTCATGGACACTGAGAGATAAACGTTATTACGAGTTATGTGTTTATCTTCAAAGCAGATCTGAATTTTTCCGAGTTTCCATCAAAATTGCATGTGTGTGATGTATCATGCACTCATTTCTTTGTGATGAAGTTTTCCTGCAGAATAATTCATTTGTAGGTATAATCAGTGATGTCATCATGCACGGTCAGACACGGTTGCGAATACCCATGTGTAACATCAAGCAGTGAGAGATAAATTCCCATTGCCATCGTTATGGATAACTGAACCTTTGCCGTTTCGGACGATGTTGTAATAGTTTGGTCGCTATTCGCGGTTTAGTCGACCGTGTAATAGTTATGGTCGCTGTCGCCAGTTTGGTCGGTGATAACATAGTCGATATCGTTAGTTCTGTCGATGGCATAATAGTTATGGTCGTTTCCGTCATTTGTCGCATTTGCCGAAGTGTAATAGGTGGCCTGTAGGCCATCTTCATTTTGATTCGGCTTCCTTCTAAAATGAAAACAAAGACCGTTACAATTACCTTTATCGATTGTACATGTTGTGTGTGAACAAAACAAATACAGACTAGTCAAAAGTAGTAAATTTTCATTGCACTCGTAAAATGATTTGTGCTTTTGGTGGAGTTTAATGTCTTTATGCTTTAGTTTGGTTTAGGCGGCAAATTGAAAAAAAAACAACCGTAAGACAATAATGAATAAAAGAAACGAAAGATACCTTAGTATGAGAACAGTTACTATCAGGGCAAACACGATTAACACTACGATGGACACAGGTACTGTTATGTAGATTATCAACTTGTTTTCGCTTGGCTGAGCTACATAAAAAGAAAATGTAGGGTTCGTTAAGGGGAAGCAAACATGCTCATTTAATAATTTCCTTAGATATTTGAAATAAATAAAAACATTCAGAATGAAATTTAGACTACATCATTAACATGTAACATGCTCTTAAGATGCTCAAATCATTTTTCATTCACTAACCATATAAAGGATGTAATTTTATGCTTTTCAATGAATTATAGAATTTTCCCGGTGAAATAAAATAGGTATTTCACTGTTTTCAAACAGTGGAATATCATTTTTATTTTCACCGATTGTTTCACGTTGGTACTCAAACGCACATAACATTCCGTATAAGAACGTTTAGAAAACGGGCACAAATTCGGATATATGACGTCATGACGTCAACAAACGTTTTTGGCGCCATTTCATGCAATTTTTCTGTCAAAAAGAAAATTTGTTTTTACCAGTGAAAGATAGAAAATACGAATTCCTGAGCTCACTCGGCGAAATATATTTCTATCTTACACTGGTAAAAACAAATATCCTCTCTATATATAAAATTTAGCTGAAGTAACATGAGCCATAAAGTTGATATTCATTAATAATGTTCATTGCTAGCTTAATTTTAGTGAAGAAACATTGTGTAACGAGGCTGTATTTACCGTTTAGAACAACGAAGGTATTTACATTAAACCTTTTTATATTAAATCTATTACTGGGGACGGTGTAGAGTTTGTATTCGTGATCTTTACACAGTTGTTATGGTTGCATACTTAATACCTACCTACTTCGATTGAGCTCCCCATGGCTTGTGTACTAGTTGTTTGGGGTTCTGTGTAGGTTGTAGAGGTAACAGTCTCTGGAACATCAAACCAGTTTTCATATGCGATAAGAATATAAGAACGTTAATATATATATTATATAAGATAAAGATACTAAATAGTCTTATAAAGCTATTGAAATATTAGAAGTATGGGAAAAAATGAATGTCCAAATATAAAATTATTGATGACATATGTTAATGAAATGTATACAAAATCATTTATACCGTTACAAACGCGTCCTGTCCACCCATCGCTGCAAGAACAAGTGTAATTTTCAACATCAATTTCTGTACAGGTAGCTCTATTCTGACACGGGCCCGTTATACAAACTGAAAAAAGTGTGTTTTGGTATATATATATATATATATATATTGCCAGCTAGCTTGCGGTACGTCGGTGGTTGTACCCAGGGCTCGGGTCTGAAAATTGCCCGGAGGGGCACCTGGGGTCTTCCTCCACCATGTAAAGCTGGTATTTCAAATGGGCATAAGAAGCAATAAGCTTAGCATCTGCTGATGTTCTGGTCTCTAGTCTACATAAAACATGAAGTGAAATATATCACAAATCACGCTGTATCATTTATGGTATGAGATACGTTCTTATTGCTTAAGATGACCCATTAGATCATTGTAGTCATTATGCGTTGGTGGTATTTTTAATTGAATGTAATTTTTGGATAGGATAAGTTGAAAGTTTGGCGCGTCAAAGCAGTGTTAATCCCTCAGTGGCCAATGCATTTGGGTTTTGCTGATAATTCCTCAAAGGCGTTACCACACCCAGATTAGCTTGTGTTGTTTGTTTCGTTCATGTGGCGACTATTTGTCTTTTTGTAGGTTATCTTTGCCTATGGTTTTAACGTCTTGTTATATCTTTTCCGTCTTTTCCGTCTTGCTTGTGTACGTGAAGAGGTTTTCAATAGGAAGTGGCTACTATTAATCATTTTCACTTTCTTCATTATTTAAATAGGACGATTTTAAATGAAGGGAAACATATTTCACTAAAATGGTCAGACTGATGTAGTGTTGATAGTTCACAATAAGATTCTTATTATTTCAATGTATCTGGTTTGAAAATCCCATTATACTATTGCAAATATGCCAGATTATATACACAAGTGTATATACGAGGGTTGTTCAAAAATTAATAGGACTGCGGCTCTACTGTTCACTCCTTTTAATTTACTTACACGATTTTGGAAGCAACGAATATCGGAACATGCCCTCTACATACAGTGAGAAAATCAATACAAAATTTTAACAAATAACAAATCTATGAAATTTACAAATAACAAGGGGAACGCAACCCGGCGCACGCTAACATGACAGCAAATGACGTTTATGACGTCGCAAAATAACTACAAAATGTAACTAGCGTCATCCTTTCTTAAGGCACTCTTCCGTAACCAATTTTCGTCTGTGGTGATCACGCGGAAAGAAATTGGCCACATTTTAACTCCACTCTCATGGGAAAGGCCCGGGAGTCGGCCGTTCTTCGCTCTTAATTGTGATCTTTGATCACCATCTCTGCACCTACGGGCACGGACCTATAATGTAAGTAGTTGAATAAAATAAGTGTTTCGTTTTAATTCCAAACACCATAATCTTATCTAAAAATGATATGAACATGTACAGTGAAATATAAATATTCATTAATCGAAAAATTTTCCATTCTACTAAACACAGGCTAGCATTTATGAATCAAAATCGGGGAAAATATCTCTCATAATTACTGCGTATCCTAATGTCATTAACTTTTTGAAATATTCATAGATCCAGGTAAACACTATAAAATAGTATAAAAATCCCTCTCATATTCTATTCTTTGTTAAGAATCGAAAAAATTTGACCCGATGCTAGTTCGCGACCTGTATACCAGCCATCCTTCTGTAGCTCTTATGCAACTAACGTTCCGTCAATATCGCGCTTTCTCATTTGCCTTTTCTGTCTCTGATCTCGTCTTTGACATCTTTGAATCGCCTGTGCCAGCTGAAAACGCCTGACCTGCTCGCCGATTCATTGCCTTTCATCAAACATTCCCATAGGAAGCCGAACAAATATCGCCCATATGTTGACAAATTTAAACGATCGCGCAAATTTTTATCTTTTAAATGGACGTCAAAATTCTACATTTAACGCTATGACTACTGCTTTTCAAATCGTATTTGTTTAGCAAGAAAACGTCCAAATGACATCAAATTTGGATAATACACCACCTAAATATAACGAAACAGGTTGGCGGAATATCAGGAAACACGGACGCCGAATTATGAAAAAAACTAGAAGTAAATTTAATCTTCAATAACTTATTACGCGCTGCGTCGGATGCGCGTTACCATGGTTATTAAATAACATAGGAAACTTGGGTTTAGCAAAATTATGTCATAAAATAATGCTCGACTTGTAGACAACATTTCACGAGTGCCGTACATATGAAAATATTTCATATTTAATGAAATATGAAAAAGCATGACTCGCAGTCCTATTTAATTTTGAACAACCCTCGTACAAGTACAAAAATACAGATATTTAGAGACAAAAGGCTGGCGGATATAGTTGTATGTGTTTTTGGGTTGTTTCAATTGTTGTAAATAAGGTAATGAAAAGATATGAAACTGATTAACAAAAAACCTTTAAACAGCGCTTATTACTTACGCCATGTATCGTAAATCGATATTCGATCATAAGGATTAAGAAAATTGCCACCACATTTTTCACTAAAGTTCCCTGGACAAGGTTCATTACATTCTGAAGAACTCTTTTTCCTGTTTTGGACAACACCATTACCACAATAGCACCTCATTTCCTGTTAATGTAATGCAATGAACGACTTTCATATTTTAGTATTTTGCCGACAAAATACAGTTCATTTGAAAGCATTGAAATAACACAAGATATAATTACTTTCAGTATTTCTCTTTACATAAAAGTACAAGAACGTTTCATTCGAATAAGTGAGAACTGGTGTACGAGCACTGCTGTTGGCAGATTTTAAACATATGTTATATACCTTTTGTGGTACCTTTTTGTGGCACTTAATTTTAAGTTTATGAAGTCATACACTGGAAACGAAACTGACAAATGTGAAACTCAATTTGTGAATTAAGTGTGTGCAATATGAAAAATCTTCGAATAATAAAGTTGCTAATATATTATAAAATAGTAAATGTAAAAATATAACGTCTAATATATAACATGATCTTCTGAAATTTTATGATGTTTGTACTCAATGATATATGTTACGCACGTTAGAATAAGTTGGCCGATAAAAATCAGAAAAATATATAACAATGCTATTGAAAGTATATTGTTAAGGGAAAACAATCAAAGAGTTGTTAGGAGGGTAGAACCACTACGTTTAATCACACGACGTAGAACCCAGCTATTTTAAATCATAAAGCTCGTTGTTTCAATGTTATTCATTATATGCACATGATTATTCACATTGACGCTGATCTGAAAAGATAAATGTTGTTACAATTTAACTTTAAAATCATTTAAGAGCTTGCCATTTAAATTAATAAATACAAACAAAGCAATGACCATAACCGTGTGAATTATTGAAAAAATGTTTTAAACCTTTACCCATAATATTTAAACACAATTCAGAATATAATAATAACAATGTGTTATCATACTTTACCTTTGTTCCAGCATATCTTATTGAACGGTATTTACATTCAGCTTTACAAACGTCGCCCATATTGCTTTCATTTTTGTAAATTAGTGTTGTGTTCCCCAAACTGTCACCATATCCATCTTTAAAACAGCCTAAATACCCATCAGGCTTATGTGCTGAAATAAAACAGTTCTTACAGTATTGAAAAAACAACAACGTAAAATAACATTCTTCATACAAGTTTGACGACTTTATAATTACAAGTTCTATGCATATGAATTGTTAAATATTTAAAGTGTTGAATCAATTATTTGATGGTACATGAACACACAGTGTCACGTTATTCGCATTCGGGAAAGCTAACTTAACATTTGTTATTGCTGAATCGTAATAGATGTAAATGAACTTTTAAAGCTATCAAAAACAACAAATATGAAAATATTGCAGGCTGGGTTTGATTGAGCCTGTTAATGGGCAGTAATAGATATGCAGATTACTTCCAAAGCCGCTAGCCCTGGGTTGAGCGCAACTCAGTATTTACATGTACACCAGTAAACCGTATAAATTAGCAATATAGCATCTTAACGCCTACTAAGTCATAAATTGCTTCTTTAGAATAGTTTTTAACTTTGGACACACATAGTTTCTTCTTGTTTCAGGACAGGATGCATATAAGTAAGAAAGTAAGTATATTCAAGTTATAAGGGATTTGAGAAAATGGCGTTTAAGTATTTAATAGATAATTTGTTTAAACACGTATACTACATGTAGGTAAAGCCACTGAACATGACAAATATGAATTAAGATATTTTTGTTTTTCTAAGCAAATAATACTATTAAACAATACAGAAGCACATATTTGCAGATTGTTATTCCCCTATTAAAAAACCAAATCACATTAAAAATGCAATGTTGTTTTAATCCATTTTTATTGTTTGGATGTTTCACAAGTGTTACATGTAGAAAATCTGGTTAAATGTTCACTATTTTCTCGGCACAAATTTAAAATATTTTACACTGCCAAGCCTCCTTATAAAAATACGACGACGAAAGATCGAGAATATAATACATAGTGAGATTTCTCCAAAACTTAAAGTAAAAAATAAGTTAAATATGCATATCAGGAATAGCAACACTCAAAAAACTTCATCCAAGATTATAGAACTGATACTGGAGACCAGGTTTTCGATTGGCTGAGCTACATAAAAAGAAAATGTGGGATTCGTTAAGGGGAAGCAAACATGCTCATTGAATGATTTTCTTAGATATTTGAAATAAATAAAAACATTCAGAATGAAATTTAGACTACATCATTAACATGTAACATGCTCTTAAGATGCTCAAACCATTTTCATTCACTAACCATATAAAGGACTTTATTTTATGCTTTTTGAATGAATTATAGAATTTTTCCGGTGAAATAAAAGTGGTATTTCACTATTTTCAAACAGTGGAATATCATTTTTATTTTCACCGATTTTTTCACGTTGGTACCCAAACATATAAAATTCCGTATAAGAACGTTTAGAAAACGGGTTCGAATTTGGATATATGACTTCATGACGTCACGTCATCAACACACGTTTTTGGCGCCATTTCATGCAATTTTTCTGGCAAATTCGCACAAAAACTTGTGCACTTAAAGCATACAATAAAAAAAATTGTTTTTACCAGTGAAAGATAGAAAATACGAATTCCTGAGCTCACTCGGTGAAATATATTTCTATCTTACACTGGTAAAAACAAACATCCTCTCTATATATAAAATTTAGCTGAAGTAACATGAGCAAAGGCCCGTCCATAAAGTTGATATTCATTAATAATATTCATTGCTAGTTTAAAAATAGTGAAGAAACATTATGTCACGAGGCTGCATTTACCGTTCAGAACAACGAAGGTATTTACATTTAACCTTTTTATATTAGATCTATTACTGGGGACGGTGTAGAATTTGTATGCGTACTCTTTACACAGTTGTTATGGTTGCATACTTAATACTTACCTGCTTCGATTGAGCTCCCCATGGCTTGTGTACTAGTTGATTGGGGTTCTGTGTAGGTTGTAGAGGTAACAGTCTCTGAAACATCAAACCAGTTTTCATATGCGATTATAATATAAGAACGTTATTAACCATGCAAAGATACTAAATAGTCTTATGAAACTATTGAAGTATAACAAGTATGGGAAAAAAATGAAAGTCTAAATATAAAATTATTGATGACATATGTTAATGTAATGTATACAAAATCATTTATACCGTTACAAACGCGTCCTGTCCACCCATCGCTGCAAGAACAAGTGTAGTTGTCAGCATCAATATCTGTACAGGTAGTTCTATTCTGACACGGGCCCGTTATACAAACTGAAAAAAAGTGGGTCTCAATATATATATATGGGCGTCCGTGGCCGAGTGGTTAAGGTTTCCGACTGAGAATTACCTACCCCCCACCGCTGAGAGTTCGATACCTACTAGGGTCAAGATCTTTCATGTGAGGAAGCTTGCCAGGTAGCTTGCGGAACGTCGGTTGTTGTACCCAGGGCTCGGGTCTGAAAATTGCCCGGAGGGGCACCTGGGGTCTTCCTCCACCATGTAAAGCTGGTATTTCAAATGGGATTAAGAAGCAATAAGCTTAGCATCTGTCGATGTTCTGGTCTCTAGTCTACATAAATCATGAAATGAAATATATCACTAATCACGCTGTATCATTTATGGTATGAGATACGTTTTTATTGCTTAAGAGGACCCATTAGATCGTTGTAGTCATTATGTGTTGGTGTTATTTTTAACTTCATTTTATTTTTGGATAGGATACGTTGAACGTTTTGCGCATCAAAGCAGTATTAATCCCTCAGTGACCAATGCATTTGGGTTTTGCTGATAATTGCTCCAAGGCGTTACCACACCCAGATTAGCTTGTTTTGTTTGTTTCGTTCATGTGGCGACTATTTGTCTTTTTGTAGGTTATCTTTGCCTATGGTTTTAACGTCTTGTTATATCTTTTCCGTCTTGCTTGTGTACGTGAAGAGGTTTTCAATAAGAAGTGGCTACTATTCATCATTTTCACTTTCTTCATTATTTAAATAGGACGATTTTAAATGAAGGGAAACATATTTTACTAAAATGGTCAGACTGATGTCGTGTTGATAGTTCACAATAATATTCTTATTATTTCAATGTATCTGGTTTGAAAATCCCATTATACTATTGCAAATATGCCAGATTATATACACAAGTGTATATACAAGTACAAAAATACAGATATTTAGAGACAAAAGGCTGGCGGACATAATTGTATGTGTTTTGTGTTGTTTCAATTGTTGTAAATAAGGTAATGGAAAGATATGAAACTGATTAACAAAAAACCTTCAAACAGCGCTTATTACTTACGCCATGTATCGTAAATCGATATTCGATCTTTAGGATATAGAAAATTGCCACCACATTTTTCACTAAAGTTCCCTGGACAAGGTTCATTACATTCTGAAGAACTCTTTTTCCTGTTTTGGACAACACCATTACCTCAATAGCACCTCAATTCCTGTTAATGTAATGCAATGAACGACTTTCATATTTTAGTGTTTTGCCGACAAAATACAGTTCATTTGAAAGCATTGAAATAACACAAGATATAATTACTTTCAGTATTTCTCTTTACATAAAAGTACAAGAACGTTTCATTCAAATAAGTGAGAACTGGTGTACGGGCACTGCTGTTGGAAGATTATAAACATATGTTATATACCTTTTGTGGTACCTTTTTGTGGCACTTAATTTTAAGTTTATGAAGTCATACACTGGAAACGAAACTGACAAATGTAAAACTCAACTTGTGAATTAAGTGTGTGCAATATGAAAAATCTTCCAATGATAAAGTTGCTAAAATATTATAAAATAGTAAATGTAAAAATATAAATCTAACATATAACATGATCTTCTTAAATTTTATTATGTTTGTACTCAATGATATATGTTACGCACGTTAGAATAAGTTGGCCGATAAAAATCAGAAAAATATATAACAATGCTTTTGAAAGTGTATTGTTAAGGGAAAACAATCAAAGAGTTGTTAGGAGGGTAGAACCACTACGTTTAATCACACGACGTAGAACCCAGCTATTTTAAAGCATAAAGCTCGTTGTTTCAATGTTATTCATTATATGCACATGATTATTCACATTGACGCTGATCTGAAAAGATAAATGTTGTTACAATTTAACTTTAAAACCATTTAAGAGCTTGCCATTTAAATTAATAAATACAAACAAAGCAATGACCACAACCGTGTGAATTATTGAAAAAAATGTTTTAAACCTTTACCCATAATATTTAAACACAATACAGAATATAATAACAACAATGTGTTATCATACTTTACCTTTGTTCCAGCATATCTTATTGAACGATATTTACATTCAGCTTTACAAACGTCGCCCATATTGCTTTCATTTTTGTAAATTAGTGTTCTGTTCTCAAAACTGTCACCATATCCATCTTTAAAACAGCCTAAATACCCATCAGGCTGATGTGCTTAAATAAAACAGTTCTTACAGTATTGAAAAAAACAACAACGTAAAAAATAACATTCTTCATACACGTTTGACGACTTTATAATTACAAGTTCTGTGCTTATGAATTGTTAAATATTTTAAGTGAAGTTGAATCAATTATTTGATGGTATATGTACCCAGTGTCACGTTATTCGCATTCGGGAAAGCTAACTTAACATAAAGCTATCAAAAACAACAAATATGAAAATATTGCAGGCTGGGTTTGATTGAGCCTGTTAATGGGCAGTAATAGAAATGCATATTACTTCCAACGCCGCATAGCCCTGGGTTGAGCGCAACTCAGTATTTACATGTACACCAGTAAACCGTATAAATTAGCAATATAACATTTTAACGCCTACTAAGTCAAAAATTGCTTCTTTAGAATAGTTTTTAACTTTGGACACACATAGTTTCTCCTTGTTTCAGGGCAAGATGCATATAAGTAAGAAAGTAAGAATATTCAAGTTATTAGGGATTTGAGAAAATGGCGTTTAAGTATTTAATAGATAATTTGTTTAATCAATACTACATGCAGCTAAAGCCACTGAACATGACAAATATTAATTAAGATATTTTTGTTTTTCTAAGCAAATAATACTATTGAACAATAAAGAAGCACATATTTGCAGATTGTTATTCCCCTATTTAAAATCAAATCACATTAAAACATTTGTTTTAATCCATTTTTATTGTTTGGATGTTTCATAAGTGTTACATGTAGGAAATCTGGTTAAATTTGCATTATTTTCTCGGCACAAATTTAAAATATTTTACACTGCCAAGCCTCCTTATAAAAATACGACTACGAAAGATCGAAAATATAATACATAGAGAGATTTCTCCAAAACCTAAAGTAAAAACAAGTTAAATATGCAGGAATCGCAACACTCAGAAAACTTCGTCCAAGAATATAAAACTGATACTGGAGACCAGGTCTAAATCTTAAGCATCAGATTGTTTGAAATAGAGTCTAGTCTCCAATCTTACCGATTAGAGAGTTTTTAGTGTTTAATTGCCATTTGTAGATTATTGTTTTTTACACCAGCTTCCCTCTATGCTTTTCTGGTCCGATTAAACCGTTTTCTTCTTTAAAAGGCCTTTGCGCACACACTGTTTGAAGGCTGATTGTTGATTAACATTAATGTTTAATAGCACCTTTCAACACGAAACACACCTTTTTACATGTCAGCTGTCAACGTTCGAAATGACGTCACTGACTTCTAGTCAGAAATTGGCGAAAACGTTAGGTGTAATTTGGTTGACATATGTTCAAAATTGGATTGATGAGACGTTATTTTTTAAACTATTTTCTGTTGGAAAAAAAACAAAATTTGGGCTTGAATGACGACGGTTACGCTATCAGGATCAGGATCTAACTTAAACGAGCTTTTATCACTAACCCTTTGAACCAATCAGATTGTCGCCTACAAAATCGCAAAAGTGAAAGTAAACATTGTATTTTAAACTATGGAAAGTGTTGACAGCTTGCGTAAGACATAGTTTACTGAAGATATATGTGTTTATCTATTATTACATTCATTTCTAATGTAATGACATCTTCAAATCATTTTGCGAGCGTTATAAATCATGCTTCCTGTGTTAACAATTTCTAAAAAGAGTAATCGGGGAAAACCGCTAAAGCTTATGAACGGTGTCTGCGGCCCGTCATCGGATCTAACATTTTACTTTAGTGAGTTTGATAGATAATAGATGTTTCTACACTATCGAATAATTTCACAGATTCATTTACGTACACAATTAAAATAAGAGCACCTTTCCGCGAATTTCCTCGTATAGTTGCACAATTAAATGCTACCCGTCATACTGACAATTTAAGCTACAATTAAACAATTGCTTCAACCAGGCTTTTGGATTATATTATTTAAAGTTTTTATTAATTTATATGAATTAACTTAAACCAACCTTGCATAACATCCAGAAGCGCACTGTAGGACGCAAGAAAATATAAAATCCGTGTCACCGTCATGGTTTACAACTTAATTATAATATTAAGATTTCCTTTAAACTCATACCATATCCTTACGATAAATAACAGAACACATGAAAAACATTTTGTTTTTGTATTATATGTATAGAGCACTTGGACAATCACTGTGCAGTGTGTGTGTGTGTGTGTGTGCTTAATGTAAACACATTTTTAACAAATCATACCAGTGAAACAATACATATATGCGTATAAGCATTTTACATATGTATAAACAAATGCTGCGAAACATCGGACAAATATATAAATCAAACAGAATATTTATAAGCGATATTATCTTAACTGCCAATTTTTATTTTTTAAATTTGTCTTGTCCAGTCAATTGTCCAAAGCTGAATGCCTTATTCACTCAATCACTTTAGCACGAAAACTTCGTGCAAAAAGGACATCTATCGGATACTTTATTCGACCAATGGAAATTAATTTTCTTCTAATTCACTATCATTCAACCGAAGAAAATTATATTTCCTTTAAACTCATACCATATCCTTACGATAAATAACAGAACACATGAAAAACATTTTGTTTTTGTATTATATGTATAGAGCACTTGGACAATCACTGTGAAATTAAAGAACGGGACATACAGGATAAAATAAAAATTGGCAGCTTTCTTCTTAAATCAAAATTACAATACAACCAAATATTAACATTTACACTTGACATAATGTTCAGTTATGTTAATTTATGAAAACAAGAATTCATAAACCCAATGACAAAGAAACAGCTAAACGCTCTTTCAAGTTATCTTTGACATAACCGTCTTTCACATTCTCACTAGCCCATCGGCCATGTCTCTTGAACATACGTTCCTTGATGCCACATTCACTGTTCGCAGCAGCGGTAGCTCCGCCACTTCTTAACGAATGTAAAGAATACTTTGTAATATCACGAACGTGTGTTTTTAAAGCATTTAAAAACAGTTCACGTAAGTTAGTGTAGGAAGTCCTTGAACGGAAATTTCTAACTTTATATCCAGCATTTGTCTTTGACAAATTACAGAACAGATAATCATCTCCACCAAGGCCTGTCCACTTGATGTATTTCACAATGTTTTCATAAGGACACAAAACAGTGCCTGTTTTAGCAATCGTTAGCCAGTGTCCATCCCTATAAATATCTGTTTTACTTTTCTCAATATAAATAGACATATATGACTGCTCAAAAGCTATGTCTGATACCTTTATATTCAATAACTCAGCACTGCGCAAAAAACCTGCATACGCTTAAATAATAGCGCAGATAATTCTTTGATTTTTGATATTTTTCTCTTCATACATTGAATTATAAACTGCCAAAATAACATCAATAGAAATTGGTTCTTTCTTATTTACAGGTTTAGCTAAAATCCTTTTGGCGGATTCTAATATATTAATGCTAACTTTAGAATCGGTAGGAGAAATTAAACCATATAATTCATGAAACTATTTGATGGCATAGAAAGCTGTTATCACTGGGACAGGACTATGCGCAGTTTGAATTAAAGAAGATAAATAAAGAGCCACAGTTAAAGTTTTTGCGGGCAAGACATCCCCACTCCCTAAAGAATTACTAAAAACCCAACTCGACCAACGTTTAAATGCCAGCTCATACTTTTTAGAAGTGCTTGAAGCTCTTGATTTCATCAGTACTTCCGGGAGTAGGTCGATCTTGTCCGCTAAAACAGGTGGCAACTCATCTATTTCATTTTTGTGGATCTGAAAAAAAAAAAAAAAAAAAAAAAAAAAAAAAGATTTAGAATAAAACATTTAATAAATACATTATTCACAAAATAAAAAATCACTTCTTGTCAAAATAATGCTTTTAATATTAAAGAGCAAAAACTAAACTACCGTTATGAATATGAACAACAGTTACAGATAGTCATCATCATCGTCATCATTCATGATCTTCGTCTGACTACGTGAAACAATCAAAATCTCGCAGTTCATATAAACAGATATTTATATAAGAATAATGTTCATTAATATTTCCGTTCCAGTGAACGTAAATAGCGCTCCAGTGAGTGTAAACAGTGCTCCAGTGAGCGTAAACAGTGCTCCAGTGAGCGTAAACAGTGCTCCAGTGAGCGTAAAACAGTGCTCCAGTGAGCGTAAACAGTGCTCCAGTGAGCGTAAAACAGTGCTCCAGTGAGCGTAAACAGTGCTCCAGTGAGCGTAATACAGTGCTCCAGTGAGCGTAAAACAGTGCTCCAGTGAGCGTAAAACAGTGCTCCAGTGAGCATTTTCTTTTCTTTCTTTTTCAAAAAAGTGTAAAACTGCTCCAGTGAGCATATCAGATATTTCCAGTGAACAAAGCAAGTTAATAAGTAAAACTGTTCCGAAGAGCATTCCTTTAAAAACTACTCCAGTGAGCAAAACGAGAAAAAGTCTTCACGAAGAAATTGTAATTAACGGTTTAATCTTTATTAAACCTTGCTATTAAATCGGGGTATTGATGTTAAGGGAGACATCTCAAAAAAGGCAGCGTTCTTGAACTGAGGATTTATTTACCTTTATAGGTAATGTACAAGGCGAGCATGCCGAATTTCAAATCTGTATTACCAAAAATACCAAGACCGTTCTTACACTTAACATAATATTTAGACTCTGTCGGCAGAACTAAATACTCTTTTACACTGGAAATAAAACATCCATTTGGACATAACAACGGCCAAAAAGGCGCTGATTTCCACACAGGTACAACTAGTATCCCCTTTGCCTGATCTAAGCGCATTTTATTCAAAACCCTGTGGATAAGATAGAAAGGCGGTACAAACAGACCGAACTTATTTGCCCAATTCACTGTAAATGCGTCAACTCCTAACGAACTAGAATTCCAAAACTTTGAATAAAATCTTGACAACTTAGCGTTGTGTTCTGAAGCGAACCAATCTATACTCAATTTCCCAAATCTTGATTCAATCAGCGAAAACACTTCTGCTGATATACCCCAGTCGTCTTGATCAATAATTTTAGATAAATAGTCTGCTTTTTCATTGAGAAAACGAGGAATCCATTCCATTTCCAAAGAAATAGAATTGCGCAAACATATATCAAATATACTAATTGCGAGATCCTGTAATTCTTTGTTCATAGAACCTTTGGTAACTATAGCAACAACGCCCTGATTATCTGAAAACCAGTTAACCCTCTGATTACTTAAAACGTGAACAAGCGATTTTAATACTGTCAAAACCGCAGAAAGTTCTCTCCAGGTGGAAGAGTTTCTTCTCTTGTCCAGTGACCATGCGACACGCCATTTATAGTATTAACAACATAACCAGCAAATCCTAAAGCTGAAGCATCACTGTAAACGACTCAAGAACCGATCTGAGACTGAAAAATATTTCTTAAATTTACAGAATCCAAACGTTCGAGCCAGAATTTTATCTGCGCGATACTGTTATCAGAAAGAGAAAAATATAAGAATCCCACGTGCGGGATTGTAGAATATCAAGACTCAAGTAACGAGTCATTATTTGTGTCACGTGACCTACTATAATACTCATGGAATTATTACATCTAGAATAAACTCCGACGCACATATATTAGTCCAAAATTGAAAGTTTTTAACTATAGCAACAACGCCCTGATTATCTGAAAACCAGTTAACCCTCTGATTACTTAAAACGTGAACAAGCGATTTTAATACTGTCAAAACCGCAGAAAGTTCTCTCCAGGTGGAAGAGTTTCTTCTCTCGTCCAGTGACCATGCGACACGCCATTTATAGTATTAACAACATAACCAGCGAATCCTAAAGCTGAAGCATCACTAAACGACTCTAGAACCGATCTGAGACTGAAAAATATTTCTAAAATTTACAGAATCCAAACGTTCGAAAACAGAATTTTATCTGCGCGATACTGTTATCAGAAAGAGAAAAATATAAGAATCCCACGTGCGGGATTGTAGAATACCAATACTCAAGTGACGAGTCATTATCTGTGTCACGTGACCTACTACAATACTCATGGAATTATTACATCTAGAATATACTCCGACGCACCAGTCCAAAATTTAAAGTTTTTTCTCAATCTTCCTTTTACAAGAATACTTTTTTGCCCCTGTTCGTATTCATGAAAGTCATGAGTAAATCTAGTATAATCAAACTCATACTCATCTTTTAACAATGTTTCATTTTTTGGATGCTGGCTGGTTCCCGGGCTGTCTGAATGTATATGGGCAGTCTCGACGGAAATGGCTGAATTCTCAGCACGCGAAACAGGGACCAGGAGCGGCTGTACCGTAGCTTCCGGAAGTGCTATTGTAACGGGGTCCAACGAAGTAGGGACGAAAAAGGTTCCCTCTGCCAAACCCAGTGGTAGCTGATCTCTCGGGCGTGCCATAAACTCCAGGCATGTTGCGAACTGGAACATTAAAATCCATGGAACTAAATCCCGTAGTTCCTGAACGTTTCGCAGTAGGGATTTTACTGGCTTGCTTCTCTTTTTCGCTTGTTTAGCTTTTTCGTCTATGCTGCTATTGAGTTCGTATTGTATTTTATGTCCTTCAAATTTCCAACTTAAATTATTCTTGGATTTCAATTTGTTCACTTCTGAAGTCACTGACCTTGAATTTCCTTGTACTTCGTCCCTTAAAGCTTGAAACTCCTGTCTCTGAGTTCTAAGTTCATCTAACACAAGCTGCAGTTGACTACTAAACGCTTGTGAACTATCATTTATCTGCAAACCTTGACCACGTGGCCAAGAGTCCGAATTCTCCTCTGCCATAATAATTACACACACTATTATAAATTTAAATTTGTCTTGTCCAGTCAATTGTCCAAAGCTGAATGCCTTATTCACTCAATCACTTTAGCACGAAAACTTCGTGCAAAAAGGACATCTATCGGATACTTTATTCGACCAATGGAAATTAATTTTCTTCTAATTCACTATCATTCAACCGAAGAAAATTATATGAGTAACAAGTAGCCTTAAGTGTCTTGAACAGACAAGGAAGAGAAATAATTGTTGATTTAAAATAAGATAATATGTGTGCTTCTGGTTGATATTTTGATGAACAGAACTTAACCCTGTTAAACATTATCCTACAATTTAAAATAAGTAATATTATTCAGGGGCGGATCCGAATGTAAAGTTTTTTTCGACCCTTTCACGTAAATTGGACTTGGCTGGTAGAAAGAGGGTGTCACGTGCTCGGCAAGTTTGCACTTCTCTTCTCAACCCTACTTATTTCTTATCATTGTAGAACTTGCTTTGCTCGACTTCAAACAGTACACTAATAATACGGAACCTTTTTACTATTTACGCGTGTTAAACAGGGAGTGTAAATCGAGGCTTGTATGTGTTGTTATTTTTTTGGATAACCGCAAACGCCCCTCCCCCTCCTTTTAGCTCTACGCTTTTCATTCCTAAACCGGAAATCGGGGTGAGTATATTTCATTTTAATGGTGCTTTGCTTTTTATCTCCGAAAAATGATCAGATATACAGCTTAACTTTACCTTAATTAGAATATTGATTAAAAGAGCTTATTATTTACTGTTTTGTGTTTTGTTTTTACCAATATATTTAAATCATGTCTTTACATTGTATCGAACTTGAAAATTTCACAACGGAAACATGTAATAATAAATTTCACAAACCAAATGTGCGCTCAAACAATGTAAAATAATCGGACGGATTTTCTGACATGTACCCGTCTACTGTTGGATGCTAAATAGACGAGTTTATTTTGAAAATAGGACGACGATTCCTAAAATTAACCCCGCCGTCTATTTCTTGCCCAAGCACTTCCACAGGCTTCCGGCTTGTCACCTGCTGGTGTCGCACATAATTATACAGGATATGGTATAAAAACCTTCAGGGGCGTAGCTAGCCGTCTATTCAAGTGGATTCATAATTATGCTAGGGCAAGCCCCTCACGGAAAATTCTAAAAACAATGGTGCAGTTTGGTTCATTCCGAGGAGAATCAGCTGCCTACTCGCGTTTAGACATCTACGCGCCTGATCTTAGACAGATTACAATGCAGTTGTATTTGTAATGTATGCTTACATTGTAAGATTTTCAATATTTGGTGCCAATAAAAGTCGAATTTCGAGGTTTAAAGCTTATTAGTACAGTTCTAATAAAATATTTCAGAGCAGTATCAAACCTCATTAGAGTTTAAGAATGAACAGATTGATTAGGTTATAATCGGGGCATGACCCTAGCATTACCATCCTGAGACCATATTGAAGCCAAACCAGCATGAACACGATGACCCACCAATCAACTCGACAATATTAGACACCAAACCATATAAAGCTAATAGCATTGTCAAGCTAAAAGGTATGAACTCGATGGCCTTACTTAGAACAGAACCTTTGAAACCAACAAGCAATAACGCGATGACAGAAATAAAAGAAACTTATCGACCTTTTAGGTTCTTTAACAAAATTTCCCTATAAATCATCATTAACTCTTTAACCCATCCCACCGCCGTGCAAATAAAGAGGTTAGCATAATGCTTAAGTGTAATGGGTTAATCACCAATTATGGAAAGCGCTGTAGAATATCATGTTGGTTACCTTTCTTTTAAATTTACAGATGGTTTTACGAATTACTTGGAGCAATTAATATTGGCTTTCTAGCATGAGCTTAAAATTCAAATCTTCATAAAATACTGGGTGAGAAATGCCTTGTTGCAAACATGTTCTTCAATAAGATTTGAATTCAAGTCGCCGGGTTAGAATGCATACAAATTTACATGTTTGTTGTTTGCTGCACAATTGCTTATGACGAAGCAAACTGAAGAATTTTATGATTTTAGCCTTTCAGATATACGTATTATATATTTGAAGTGTTTACTCATAGAACATCGAACTACAGAAAATGTCTTAACTTTTTTCTGATAACTAACCGTCTTGAAAAAATGCCTTATCAAGGCTTATGTTTTTAAATGCCACACTCAGGACTTCGCATTTCAAACTGCCATAAACAAATAAAATCATCAAGAGTTAATGTTTATGTGTAGGTATATCGAGACCTTGTAGAAATTAATTGTGTCTAGATTCAAGAGGTCAAGATCAGAATTAGACATTTCTTAATCATTAAATTAATTTTGAATTTTAGCTATCAACAGTACTTAACCTGTAGGTGGTTTGTATTAAGACCTTGCTTCGATTTTTATTGAAGGCCATTCGGGTCATTTTACTGTTGATTGAACAGAAATTAAATTGTCTGAACATTAATTTGACAATATTTTAAGCTTTCCTACTCAACCAGTTAGTTAGACATGTTAGAAGCCCGTGTTGAGATAATGCTTGGGACTGTATTTAACAGAGTCCGGTGAATGTTTGCGAATCCGGTGAATTCGCAAACTCAGCTACCCTTTTTAAGGGTCCTACACTAAATGTTTTTTTAAAATATATAGTTTGGGGGTCTAATAATAAAACGTACTATGTTTTGAATCAAAATCTCTAAAAATGAGTGAGCTATTGTGTCTCAAACACCAAAATCGCCATGGCGATTTCGGAAACGCCATGGCGATTT
>JAZAYU010000443.1:265000-350769 GCA_038501625.1 Corbicula japonica | reverse complement strand
AGACGTGTTAGATATATAAATATTCAAAATATCAAATACGACACTATAAATTACAAATTAACCCTGTTCGAATTAATAAAAAAACAATCCTATATTGATCAAAATATCATAAAGCAATATTTTTGTATGTATACATGTAGTAGTTTTACTGTATTGGTGTAAATATTGAGTTGCGCTCAACCCCGGGGCTAGTCGGTGTGGGCAGTAATATGCATTAAATTCTGTCCATGAACAGCCTCAATCAAACCGAGCCTGCAATATTTTCATATTTGACGCGTTCGGTGGCTTTCAAAGGTCCCCTTTTAATCTATTTTAATATTTCTGTAACACATTTTTTTCTGATATTGTTTTAATTGTATATATATCTTTGATTTTTTCTAGATATCAATTCGAACCTAAACAACATATTTACATGCAATGACAAAGAAGATCACAGACACAATAACACGGGAAAGGAATGTGATATTCCAAAAAATTCAGAGTAAGTTACACGTTGTGCTGTTGTTACGAATCATTCAAACATTATAGAACTAGTTTTTTCATTTTATTTTACCAACAACACACATTGTAAATATGAAGTGTTGTTACCTTACGAACTGCAATGACTTAGTCTATAATAATACTAAACTTAATGTGACATATACTGAGCTAAAATGAAAACTTGACAAGAATAACATGGAACAATCCTATAACATAAATGATGCCATTGAATGCAAATATCTGGAAGAATTTGATCACCAATAGGTTTATCTTGAAAGTTGTCGGTTCAGTATCTTTCGGTTTTAAAAAATAAACCTGGAAAAAAAATACGTGGTTGGGCAAAATTAAGCGTTGAATTTTGTTCGTATTTCAATTAAAAGGGAAATAATTTGCTAAAACGGAAATTAAAGTAATTGCAGCTTATTTCTTTGATTTAGTTGGCTTTAAAGATTGTGTTTTTTCTTTCGTTCATGCCATAAACTCCTTAATTTGACAGTCAAATAATCTGTTTGAGACTTTAATGTTTAAATTAATCTATCTCATCATTATTTAGGAAAGAGGAGATAACATTGACATTTGTGTAAAAACAAAAATAACTTCCCGCTTTATCAAATGTCCAGATATTTGCAAATACCACAAATTAAATGAAAAATGAAATATATCATCATTAAACAAAATACTTGAATTTAAAAACTGGTAAGTTTTCATTTTTGTTCAGTTTATTATCCAAGTCATATACAAAACAATCAGGACCTTTGACCATTTGATATTGATAATCTTGTTTTTTTAATTTGCAGGTCGACAGAGTGCCTAAATACCAGCACAAAGAAAAGGTCGTTTTTGTAAAAAAGGCACCGGTAACGAAACGAATGTATACATGTATGTTTCCGCATATTTTATTGTATTGTTTAAAGTCAAATATGTCATGTAATTATTAAAAAAAAAAACTGTGAAGAAACCATTAAGTACTTTATTATTGAAGCTGACTTAGGTACACTTTTCCTTTCATAACGGAGAAGTATTTCGGCGTTTTTTACCGGGTATAAACGTTTAGATATCTGACTTAATATTTTCAAGCTAGTGATGTCATCAGTTTTGCTTTAACGTCCATATTTCAGCGTAAGGAAAAAACATTTATGTTTGTATACAAATACACAAATGTTATGAACAGTAAAAGGTACATGTATGCAAGAACACGTATCTTGTATGTTACTGAGTCATTCGGTTAAAATAGAAAAATCTGTCTTCTCAGGTGAACTGTTTTTGCGGGAACTTGACAGAGCGTCGTTTCAGCAAAAACAGTTCAGTGACACCCTCAGTGACTGATTTTTCTATCTTCACCTCACACTTATGCAAGATACTTATCATCATTTTTAGCTCGACTATTCGAAAAATGGGGGAGCTATCCTACTCGCCCCGGTGTCGGCGTCGGCGTCCGTTAAACAAAAAATGCACTTTGGTCCATAACTAGAAAACTACTTATGATATCAACTTGAAACATGGAATATATCGTCACCATCAAATTCTGCAACATTACCAATAACACCCATAACTCTGCTACAAATATTTTTTTTCAAGTTATGCCCCTTTTTCACTTAAATTTTGCGTTAAGGAAAATATTCACTTTGAACCATAACTTATAAACTACTTGAGATATCAACTTGAAACTTGGAATATATATTTACCATCAAATTCTACATCATAACCAACAAGACCCAGAACCCAGCTTTCAATATTTTTTTCAAATTATGCGTTACTTGGCCCTTAACTAACTACTTGAGCTATCACCTTGAAACCTGGAAAAAATATTCATAATCAAAATCTAGGTCATTATCAACAACACCCATAACTCTGCTACAAATATTTTTCAAGTTATGTCCTTTTTCACTTAAATTTTGTGTTAAGGAAAAATATGCACTTTGGTCCCTAACTTATAAACTACTTGAGATATCAACTTGAATCTTGGAATATGTATTTCACCATCAAATTCTACATCATTATCAACAAGACTCATAACTCTGCTGTCAATATATTTCAAGTGTTGCCCCTTTTTTCTTATTTTTTTTTAGCAAAATATGCATTGAGATATTGCCTTGGAACTTGAAATATATTGTCAACATCAAAATCTACATCATAACCAACAAGACCCATAACTCTGCTTCCAATATTTTCAAATTACGCCCCTGTTTCATTTAAAGTTTGCGTTAAGCAAAAATACACTTGGCACTTAACTTTAAAACACTTCTTTTTAATCTATTAATTGTATTTATTTCCAATGAATCGAATAGTCGAGCACGCTGTCTCCTCTGACAGCTCTTGTTGTTTTTATTGTCACATGACATTTTGCTCTTCATCCCATAAAGGGAGACCATGTGGCCTTGACATTATATTATCATCATCCGCCCTTAATATAATTCGTTAAGTTGTCAGAGAATAACGAAGTGAAGGGTCTCTATTAATTTAGTTACATGTAAGAGCCTATTCTTTTAGATATTTTCCAGAGTTCCTATACAAAGACCGCGATATTCGACATTTCAAGTTCCGTTTTATACTTTTAATATATAGTTTTAATAATCTCGTAACTCATAAACTTTCAATAATTATAATATTTTCCCCGTACAATTATGTCTTAGGCCTGTCCGTGGTAAACAGTACGGTTTAACGACATTTTATTTTGTTAGCAAAATTTGTACAAGCTGTTGTAACGTTGTATCAAATTTAATCTTTAAGCAATACCCTTATATTTACTGATTCTGTGCATTTGCTAATAGAGACAAATTGAATTAATTTATACCTGAAAGTCATTAACATCTTAGTCTGTCACAGCTTCGTTTTTTTTACAACGGACCAATAAATTGAAGGTACAAAATAAATGATCCATATTTTTGATATGTTAATAAAATATACCATCATTCCAATTTTTATTATTATTGCGCATTTTTTTTTTTGGTCAAAATCATTTGTTCCCTTTTAAGTTCCAAATAGATTCTGGGTTATATTACAAAAGTGTTTAAAATGCAGAACAATCGCGAGACTGTTCTAAGTCTATTTAAATGTTTGATGCGATCACACTCTCGATCAAATCTATAAATTCATCCAGACGCAAAATTACAAATTGTAAAATTATTTTTATCACGCCTTCGAAATGAGAATCAATAAACTATCTGTAATTTGCCCTAATTAAAATTAACAGTTTTTGATCGCATGGATGGATGGAAGGACGGACAGATGAGCTAGCGGGCAGGGGAGACGGATGTACGGATGTTTGAATGAATAAATGAATTCGTTGATAATAGTTTCTTATATTAGTTAAATTATATGCTGTTTTTATTGTTAAATTAACAGACGTAATACTTATTCTTTGGGCAAAGAAAACTTCATTACTCTTACTGTTTAATTTAAATATAGAACTGATGTAATATGCAGAATACAGTATGTAGTTACTGTCGATAACAGTTTTTAATATGATGTTCATGTTTTGTTTTGTCCGAATCGTATAACTGCATGCTTACATGTTTGTTAAGTAAAATAATGTATAAATAAAACATATTTATAATAAAAAAAACATTTGTTTTATGTTTTGTGTGAAATCAACATTCCGAATGGTTCCGGTCAGTTTCGGGAAATTGCCGATCTCAAATTTTGCAACGATTTCTTCGATTGGCTGGTTGTCTTAAACGCCAGCCAATCGGATAAACAATTGCAAAAAAGGACTTGGTCGTACTTGAAACAATGCATCCAAAAACAAAGAAGATTTTCGCGTTAGATTGAGAAAAGGTACAAGTTGATGGTAGATAATGATAGAAAAATATGTATTTTATGTATGGGCCGTGTGAATATTTCATAGAAACGGAAAGACACTAAGTAATAGGTCTCTTACATCGTTTACTAGGCCTTAGTCTAAGGAGTATACGATCGGGTCTAGCTTAGGAGACTATTAGCCGGGTGTCTTCAGCATCGCACACTGAGACTTGGTCTCAGGATTATACGATCTGGCATAGCTAAGGAGACGATGAACACGGGGTCTTCCGCAACCTGCAGTGTGCACTGGTCTCAGGAGTACATGTGATCTGGCCAAGCTTAGGACACGATAAGCCGGGGGTCTTCCAAATCGTGCAGGGAGCATTATATTATGTCTCAGGACTATACGTTAGGGAGTTGCTTAGGAGACGATTAGCCGGGGGTCTTCCAGATCAAACACTGAGCATTAATCTCGAGTTTACGATCGGTCCTATTATAAGAGACGATAAGCAAACGATCTTACACTTCGCGCCCTGAGCACTGGTCTCGGGACCTTACGATCGGACCTAGCTTAGGAGAAGATGAGAAGTAGGTCTTCAATATCGTGTACTGAGCCTTTGTCTCAGGAGTATATATATAGTCCTAGCTTATGAGGCGATAAGCAAATGATCTTCCACATCGCTCATTGAGCATTGGTCTCAGAACTATACGATCAGGCCTAGCTTAGAAGACAATGAAGAGGGTGTCTTCCAAATCGTGCACTGAGCATTGGTCTCAGGAATATACTATCTTGACCTAGCTTAGATAACGATGAAGAGTGGGTCTTCCACAACGTGCACTGAGCATTAATGTTAGGAGTATACGATCTTGCCTGGCTGAGAAGACGATGAGCCGAGGGTCTTCAACATCGCACACTGAGCCTTGGTCTCAGGAGTTTACGATCTTACCTAGCTTAGGAGAAGATTAGCCGGGTGTTTAATATTTCGATTTTTAACACATTTTCATAAAACATGTATACGCGCAATTCATCTGGCCGTTAAGTTTAGAACGAACAACTCAAGTGAGGCCGCGGCGATATCACAGTAACAAAAATAATTTCGACCATTATATGTTAAATGAAAATATTATCAAACTATACAGGTTAATTGTCTGTGGAATGTTCAACATGCCATAAAATATATGTGTATGATGTAGTTTGTCGTTCGTTTTACATTTTCAAAATCAATAATACAACTACCAATGTAGCTTATTGACAATATTATAGACTAAGTACAGTTTACATACATATTAAAGGCTGCTGCTTCCATCTTCAAGCTTAGTGCTCTCAATTATGAAAGATAACATTTGTTCTAACAGAGAGGAGATAAAGAAAAAATATAAATAAACTATTTGGAGCTTATACCTACATATTTAACGTTAAGCTAAACAATCAACAACAATAGAAAAAATAAAGCACAAATTTCAAAAATTTCAAAATGCAAACAGTTAATTTAAATTTTGATCATCTTTAGTAAATGTGGCGTATAAATAAAAGTTGGTGAATAATCACCTTATAAGCTACTCATTTTCTTCCTTAAATAATTGAGTTGATTCAATATCTTCTTTTGGTAGTGTTATTCAAAGTAGTATTGTTTTGTTTAACTATTCAGGTCCAGAGCAGACAAGGAAACCAGCATCAGGATTATTTTAACAATATCTGCTCTCAAATAATACTAGTACAGTAATTACTTTAATTCATGTACATGTACACATATATAAAAGTACCATCATCTGCATTGTTTATCTTTCACTTTAGGATATTTGTCTTAAAATACGAAATGCTATGCTTTATACTGGTTTACTTCTTCTAATATTCATCATTCTGCCTTATAATGGAAACTATGATAACGATGAGGTGATATTGTGTAAAGCAAAGGTTGAACGAGCATGATCAGGAATAACACGTGCAGTAGAATTGTTCCGCTTAGTCAAGAAGAAGAGAGAAGGAAAACGATGATGGGGAATTTAAAGGCGGTAGTCTTATGGTTGTCTTTTTCGTGTATTCTTGTTTTACTTACTTTTGAAACTGGTTATAAACATGTGGCACTTTTGATTTGTCCTTCAACTGGTCGTATGTGGAGACTGTGTTTTCCGTTTGTTGGTTTTCCTAACATGCCATATTAAACTTTGTATCAGATTAAACACAGATCGAATTTTAAATAAGCATCTCGAAAAAAATGCTGCTTTTGAAATATTTACGTTATAGGCAAACACTTTCATAAATCAATAATTATTTCTTTAGATTACTGATAACTCATTTAAGAAATATAGAGGTCACATGATCTATTTATTTTACTATTTCAAATTGAGTCATTTTGTATCTAGGATACAAGGAGATAAATTCAATACAGTGTTCACATTTTCGTTTATGTACATGTTTACCACTTCTTAATATTAAATGAAATTACCAATGATCAATTATTAGGAAGTCATCCATTTATAAGGTTTGTTAGAGCAATATTTAAACAATATGTAAATTTAACGAAACTAGAAGAATGAAAAGATTTTATACAGTATCATTTGTATCAAAATATCAAAGGATGTGCAAAATTTCAGACAAATACACACATCGATTTAACATAAAAAGTTGCATGCATAGTTAAATATGCGTCAAAATACTTTGTCCATATGTTAGAAGGTCACTCATTATCAAAGTTCATGTATCGTCCAACACATTTCAAGCTTTTTTTCATGTCTCCCTATCCAGCGATTGATTACATCCGTATACAAGTCACTTCCTTTTCAGAATTTCAATAACCTTTATGAACTCTTAAATCATTAACCCCTATCAACGTTGTGCAAACAAAGAGGTAAGCAATGCGAGCAGCTGTAAATGAAACTATCACACGAAGTGTAGAATAACATGATGGTAGCCTTTCGTTTTGGATTTACAGGTTTTTGTACGAATAACGCGGAGAAATAAATTTGAATAGTCTTTTAATTCTATCAAATTTGCTGTGTAAATTCTTTTAACATGAAAATAAATGCTACGCTCTTTTATCCAGACTTTAACGAAATATTAGGTCAGAGTCAATGCTCTCGACTTTCTGAAACAACTCTTGTATTTGGCTTAAAAACGCTGACACATTCTGACAATGACATTATAACAAAATTGTTAGGCAAGATATCAGGATTTGCAGCATGATTGCTAGGAGAAATAAAATTGGCTGCCTACCGTCTGAAGTACTGGGTATCGATATCATAGAGGTTTTACATTAAAAAAGAAAGTAATGTATAAAATGTATTATTTTCAGATATAGCAAATAAGACCAAATATTTGTTGTTAAGAATATACTGCCACTTGTTCTTGTCACTCTTTATTGTAAACAGAGGAGCTGAATGCTTGTGGTATTTATTCAACAATACTTGACAGTTACCAAGAGTACATGACTGTGTAGATAGGTTAGATAAAGGGTTTAAGAATAATCTAAAAAAACAAACAACAGTTGCTACACAAAATTAAGTTAAAACGCAAAAGCTGTAAACACAAAAACTCTTAAGTACACGTTAGGTCTTTTTATTTAGTTTTTGTTGACTAGTAATTGATTATTCTTTATTGTTTAGTTGTATGCATTGCCTCGCTCAAAATAACGTTTTACATGTATAAACTCATAACTTTGGGTAAATCGATTCCACTATCTTTCGCATGCGTGTAAGAAGATGAAAACACGAAGACACGAACTTTAAGACGAAAACGTTAAAACGCGAAATTGCAAACTACGATGACGAGAACGCGAAAATACGACGACAAAGCGCGAGATTTTATCGCATTACCATCATCGTGTTTTTGCTTTTTTTGTTAACGTAGTTTCGCGTTTTCGGCATCATTCTTTTGTGACTGTTTCAGCGTTTTCGTTAGAGAGTGTTTCCGCGTTTTCGTCATCGAACTTCGTGATTTTTGGTTTACGCGTTTTTTTAACTTCGAGTTTTCGCGTTTTCGTCATCGTGTACCGCATCTTCGTCATCGTGTTTTCGTGTTTTCGGGTTTCAGATAATATTATACATCCGCGATCGCCCTATCGGAATTCCGTATTATATCAACACGTCCATTGCATTCTTTTTTGCACGTGCCTTGAATGAGATCATAACTTTCAGTTAGATATGTTTGCCAACATCTTTTAAAGTTTTTCAATACATTCGTGTAAAGTTTACAATAATTGAGTATTTCAACATTTTAAGTCCACTTGTTTGTACCATGCCAAGGTCCAGGAAGCCTATTTATGTGTTGTTATTATCAGGATTATTTAAATTTTATGAAAATGGAACGCTGTTAAAGGACCGAAAATATTGGAAAGAATCGGATTCATTAAAGAGATAAATTTAACTATCATGATTAAAGACGCCTTTAAGTTGACACTCCACGACATTTTGTTTAATTTTTAGCAAACACCATCAAAACTTTGCAATAATTAAATGATTTATTTAATAAAATCATTTATTAGGTTAGTTAGTTATTAAGTTAGTTACTAACAATATGAGACTGTGAAGTGAAGTGTATGTGTTTTGTTATGATTTCTCGAGCCACATTTACAGAATAGTTTGTCACGTTTGTTGTTTTTGTTGTTGTTTAAACTCTATTATGCGGGTTTGATAGTTTTTCATACGGAATTGACCCATTATGTTAAAGATATTTATTTTAGTCGGATCAAAAAAATGATGCTGTCTTTTTTTTGGAAATTGGTGTGTATATAATATATATAATATTTCAGTTGTGAAGAGGATATTCCGATCCTAAGTTACTAAGCCAAAAAAATACCAAATCGTATAATGTATCGATATAGTTTGTACACGTATTGAATTTAGTTAAAGATGAATAACCAATTATTCTTGTTCTTAATCAAAAAGACCACAACACAAGTATTGCAGATAAGTCGATTGTTTTAAACATGTTTCTCTAGTTTATATAATTTTCGCATTAAAAGGATTGTTTGAAGTAAATACGACTGTTAAATAATCTATTTCGTGTACATCGATTTTGTCTTAAATTAATCGCAAATATTTTTTCGAAACATTTTCCTCTCATCATGAAATCTAGAGAAAGTGTCACTTTCATTTTCGTTTTCGTTATTTTAAGCAATAACTCTTTGAATTGGAAGTATTTTATTCATTAAGTTCAAACTTCAAGATTGAAGTGAAGCCTCTGTCTTGGACAATAAATCGGA
This sequence comes from Corbicula japonica, assembly GCA_038501625.1. Lineage (NCBI taxonomy): Eukaryota > Metazoa > Mollusca > Bivalvia > Venerida > Cyrenidae > Corbicula > Corbicula japonica. The sequence continues at coordinate 341,347 of JAZAYU010000443.1, read as the reverse complement.
GAGATTATTTATTCACTAATTTTCGTCAAAGTCCACATATTTCAACTGGAGTTATTGTTTAAGAGCATAGTTGAGGATACATTATTATTTGATTTTGACTCCTGAATTTAATACAACATTTTGTGTTTGACAGCTTCATATTGATAAATGATGTTCTTTTTGCTAAAACGAAACAAATAAATCGACATTAATTTATTTTGCGTAAATTCTACATACTTCAAGTACATGTTTTGAACAAAAGCAAACAAACATGTAGTAGTGTTTATCCGTAACTGGAGTGTATCATTCTTGCAAGAAAATTCTTATCATTGTTACCGACTGATGAACTCCAAAACGTTTTAATTGCCTTATCTTCGCCAAACTTACATATCATTTAAATAATTATATTGGCCGTTCTAAATAAATAATATGTAATCTATCTTTGATATTGTTTTGTGTATATTGGGAATGTGTTGTTTAGGAAATCTACATATGTATTAATATCCGGCTATAATTTCATAAAATGAAAACTGTTAGTTTAACTTAGCAAGGAAAACATGTTACGACGATGAAAATAATGCCAGTGATGTATTAATGCTGAGCATAACAATGCACTTGCAAAATCAAATTAATTTTACAAATAACCAAATTTAATTACTAAGTGTGAAAAAATACTTCTGGTTCCCTTCCCCCTAAAAGGCTTGCCACTGAATGTGTAGAACATTACACGTGTTTCCTTTCCATAAATAATTGCAGTTATGCTTAGATTAGCAAAGACGTGCAGATGTACGTGCTGTGCTGTTATTGTATCAGAATCGATTTCTTACCTAAATCATGTTAATTTCCGTGCTTACTCTACCCGTTATATTCTTATATATTTACACTTCAACTTCATTCTCTACGATAAAGTCTTATTCATCTATCGAATCATAATTTGTGATGGTGAACAGTGTGACGTATTACTTTAAAAGGCGTGGCTACTGTAGAGCCGTTCACAATTTATTGGACGTTGCACGATGTTTTGACGTGTGACGTCGCCGTGCACGCACGTTTTGCCACGAGTTGCTCCGAAAAAGCGTGCCGTCATTCACTTTGTCGTCAACGTAGCTGTTCCAACAGCCATCGAAAAAGCCGTAATATCACACATTCTTCTCGTTATTTCTGTATTAATGAAATTATTTATGAGTGTAAATATAAGGATTGAATCAACATTTGATAGTTTCCATTTTGGTATGAAAAACAGTTGGATTGTTTAAAGTACGCGTGAAGCCCTTCGGGCATCACACACTTTAAACAACCAACTGTTTTCGATACCCAAATCAGTTGTTTAAAGTGTGTGATGCCCGAAGGGCTTCACGCGTACTTTTAACAATCCAACTGTTTTTCATACCAAAATTGAAACTATCAAATATTGATTCAATCCTTATATTTACACTCATAAATAATCTCATTAAAACAGAAATAACTAGAATAATTCGTGATGATACGGCTTTTTCGAATGGCTGTTGGAACAGCTACGATGACGACAAAGTGAATGACGGCACGCTTTTTCCCAGCAACTCGTGGCAAAACGTGCGTGCACGGCGACGTCACACGTCAAAACATTGTGCAACGTCCAATAAATTGTGAACGGTTCTACTATAGCCACGCCTTTTAAATTATGTTGTCACACTGTTTACCATTGGAAATTATGATTCCTTAAATGAATAAGACTTCATCGTAGAGGACGAAGTTGAAGTGTAAATATTCGTATATCGTGCGTCCGCATATCGTCTCTAGTGCGTATGTTTTGTAACCTCACACGTTTACAGTACTGTAACCTTTCAAAAAAATGAAATATGCAAGGATTTGTTATGCCAAGGAAGAGAACTCGTTTAATGAACTATATGTGTAAATGAACGCTTTTTAAAGAAATTATTTCGTTTCAGGGTATTAAATAAACCGAACGAACTTTTGGTTGGCAAATGCATGACAAAACAAGAAGGAATCAACGATTCTCAACGCAAAAATCAACAATACAATGACAATAATAAAACGGAAGACACAATAAATGATATAGAGTCAGAGTGGTATAAGCATGGTTACACTAAAATCGAAATGAGAAGGCGACAAAAGACATAGCCGCAGTTGCTGTATGTTTTCTTCTGTATTATAAAGGACGTCTACGCATTTCTGCTTTACCTTAATACTTGGTTGAAATTCTTACATGAGTGAAAATACATAAAGCCGGAGTTCACGAGTGAAATATATTTTTATCTTTCACTAGTAATTCACTTTATCCCTGACAAATAACATATGAATAATATGTAATAGGAATTCTTATGTATAATATCTGTCCGTTTTCTTATGCGGTGTAAGTGTTGATTGAATTAAACGGTGATATATGCATATCAGGCCCGAAAACAAAGCCTGCCCACAATGCATAAGGGAGCGTGGTTTCTAATGATCAGTTTCAAAATAGGCATCGCATGGGGAACAAACAATTAAACAATATGTATAATATGTTGTAATATGTGTTTGTTTTATGGTAACATATTATAGTAGGAAGGAATTTTAACATGGTATGTGAGGACATTTTAACATACTGGGCTGCATATTACTCCTGTGCATTTATATTTTGGGTTTTTATTCGGTTTAAGTTTAAAGTTTTGACATTCTGCCTTCTCTTAAAAGACATTGTTTTATCGCACTTGTGTTTGTTTTAGTTTTTTTTTTCTATTTCTAAATTGATGTTCCAAAAGTCATTAATTTTTTATTATTTAAGAGTGCATATGTTAGGATACAATTTTGTAGCTTAACTTCGGTTTAAGTATTTGCTACTGAAAGTTTCTTATTTTAACTATGATTATAATAGGTAATAAATCGGTTGTATAAACTTATTAGAAATTCCGTTTATCTTTTCCATTATTATACCGTTTTTCATTCCCTCTGATTTCTGTCTGATTACTGTGATGTAATAACCTTTTGGATGTTTAAGGGTCCAGGTGTTAATTTCAACCATTTGTGCGTTTCTGTTATCTTCTTAATTTGTTCAATCTAATACGTTGTATATCTCCTTTGGATCCCATAGATTACTTTATGATATTTCTATTCTATTTATTTTAGGTGGTTTGCTACCGTAACAGTAATTTAGTAAAATTGTTTGTTGCGGTTAAAAAGTAATTATACTTAATCCAGATAAGATGTTAAAATTATGTTTTATTTATATGTGTTTATAATTTACATTTGTAATACAATGAATCATTATTTTATTCTTTTTTAAATGATATGCATCACGTTATTAAATTACATGTACTTACGCAAAAATTGGTCTGACATGTTTTAGTGTTTCTTGATTCTTTTTGTTCCAGTTTTCATCAGGAAGTCTATCGTTTACTTAGTTATTTTGCTTACTGTACGCTTTCCGCATATATTTCTTTTAGTTTCTGCAATAAAATACACAATCATTTACTTTTTGTTTGTAAGATGAACCCAGTTTATAAATATTGTGCGTGTTGCAAAATTCAAATGTGCATGCAGCATTCCGAGACCTTGATTTGTTTTAAGTTTTAAGTTCAGCTTAATCAGGCCAACATCTACTCTTCATGTTTAACTTTGCAACACAAGATCCAAAATTAGTTCGTTGTTTGAAATTAACAACATCAGATTTATATTTTATTTGATTTATCTTGTTACGTGACCCGAAATAAATCTTTTGCTGCAAGAAATTGTGTATGCCATCCAATTGCTAGGGTGCACAAACTGGTTCTCTTATGAACAAATAAGTACAAATTGTATTGGTAAAATAACTCCAACTCACCAACTCAACAATCTTGCATGCAAAAGCACAAAAAACATATAAAACATAAGAAGCTAATAGCATTTCAAAGCAAGCAAAAGGACGAGTACTCAATCACTTACCGAGACTTTACTGTCGAAAATTGCAAAGTTAAATAACTTACATGTAATAAACTAGTAAATAATATAATTTAAATTAACTTAATAAAATAAATAATATTTTCACATATGAGGTCCTCGCGATGAGGTCTTGCAGTGAGTACTGGGCCCAAGATCATAAAACTAAGATTTGAGATCAGTCTCAAATCTTAAGGACCTGATTGCCTGAAATGGCGACTGGTTTGAGATTTGATACTGATCTCCAGATAAAGTTGTATGATCTTCGGCACTGGTTTCTTTGACCTTACACTCACCAAAAGTTCTAATCGGTCAATTATTGGTATTGTTTTAAATGTATGCATATTTTGTTTCTTCCATTTGTCAAGGCAGATTTTGAAGAGAACTGTTTTGTCTTGTATTCTGTTAATATGTTTGAATATTTATTGATACTTTTCTTAAATGAGTTAAATACCATTTAATTAACATCACAGTGTCACATTTAGAGCAGTCTTTCATTGGACGGTTGTAATTATAAAACTGGGGATTTATTTAAACAAAATTGAGCTCCTATTGAATAAGAACAAGCAATTCAGAGCAGTGTTTTGTTTCCTTGCTTGACATTTTATTGCATGAAATGCATTTTAGCAAAATTAAGGATAACTCAAGCCAAACAGTCATTATTTGGTGCCTTTAGTGTAAAGTTTACGTGGTTTTACCCAGAAATATGCACGAAGTGTCGGCAAAATTGAATATTTATGACCTTACGTCACAACGTCGTACAACCAATCCCATTTTCTTGCTTGGAATATTTTGTCTGTATAGGTACCAAGTTTACAAGTTTACAAGGGAGGATGAAAACGAGGCTCTAAAAGATGGCGGTGTTTTGAGATTCGATCTGTAAATTCGATCTGTGAAAATTAATGAAAATTGTGTTTTGTGTGGACTTTTTTAGTTGAAAAATAGAATTTTTGGAGTGATTTGACATAATAGTTGATCCTAATTCTTGGAATATGCCTAACTCAGGTAAAATCACAAGCAAAGATGCAAAACCGTCTGATCGATCAAAATCTTCTTCAGCGGGAAAACAATTGATAGTACGGCCAACGATAGTCAATCGGAATGTGATGCAAGGTCTTCATCCCCAACAAAAGCTACAAAAACTGCACGTAGTGACATTGACTTTAATAATATTTTCTATTCCGGGGGACGCAGGCCTGAAGATCGTCCTATGCTTCCATTACCTCCATTCTACGGACACTATCCTCCCCCACCCCACCCGATCTTTCCTACATGATGAACCATCCCGCGAAAGACAATCAAACCCAGCTCTTGATAGATCTAATCACGAAAATGGACAGCAGACTCTCAAAAATTGAGAATAATGTCACAAAACTATCTACTATCGAATCCGAACTGACGAGAGTGCACAATGAAATATCGTCAATGAAGTCTGGGAATCAAAAAATTGAGAAAAAACTAGATGAAGTTGAAACTTTTTGTCAAGTAATGAGCTCTGTTGTTGATGATTTTCATGCTCATAAAAAGAATTACACCAATGATATTTGACAACTGCAAAGTGGAAATGTTTATCTAAAAGAAAGTTTAAATTACGTCAAAACTGACAACAAGGAAATAAAAGAGCAGTTGACTAACCTCCGCTGTGAATCCATGCAGGAAAATCTAATATTTATAGGTATTCCAGAGCATACTGGCCAAGAAACAGAAAACTGTGAATCAACACTAAAAACATTCCTACAATTAAATTTAAGAAAGTGCACAGAGTCGTAGGCCCGTCTGATAAATCCAGACCTATTGTAGCCAAGTTTGATGACCTCAAAGATCGATCATTAGTGAAACAACTAGGGGTAATGCTCAACAAGAAAAAAGAAAGGCACTTCATAAATGAACAGTATCCTCCTGAAATTGAGCAGAAACGTCGTCAGCTATTTCCAATAATGAGACGATTCAGGAAACCAGGCTATAAAATTTCACTGGTCAGAGACAAACTGTATGTAAACAGTTATTTATACAACATAGACGATGATTCGTGGACAGACACACGACGCAAACCTTTTGACGTCACAGTAACAGAAACAAACACTAACACTGAAAACAAACAAAGCAGAGATTACCGGCCACCAACCCGACGCGAACCACCACCCATTTTTCTAAACTTTGAGACACCGAACAGATTTGGACCACTATGAGAACGAACACATACCCAACAAAACAAACATAAAGCTTCTCCTCTTGAGGATGAAAACAACAAACGTCGCGTTTGTGAAGATGCCAGCCTACTAAACTTCAGTGAAATTAATACACATACCGCGCCTCTTATTTTTGAAATAACGGACAAGATGGACACAATCACGCAAGAAAATCACGAGACGACAAGCTAGGCTAGACAGGGATTGTCCCAGTTTTCACTACAATCCGCCTGTGATTAACAATCAGTGTTTTCAAACACAAATACCTGTATCAGGTAAAAGTGTTGAAAGTAGTAAAAGTGACAATATATGTTTAAATTTTCTTTCCTTGAATGTATGTGGCTTAATATCAAAACAGAAATGTCCAGATTTTTATAATTTTATAAGTAGTTATGATATTATTGGTTTTCAAGAAACCAACACTGATTTGTTCAGACGAAATAGAATTTAGCGGATATTCGTTATTTTTTAAACACAGAAAGTCGATTTCTAAGCGTAAATCAGGTGGCCTTGCTATAGCGGTCAAAACTTATTTATTAAAATACATTAAAATAATTGAGAGTGACTTAAAACTTGTACTCAACGCGCCTTACAAAGTATAAGGATATTTTGATTGGAGTAGTTTATATTCCTCCAGAAAATTCTTGTTATGCTACAGAAGATGCCTTTTCCGAAATAGATCAGGAATTAGAAAACTTATCAAACAATTACGATCATATATGCCTTTTTGGTGACTACAATGCAAGAACAAAAACTTATTAGATTATATTGAAATTGATTCAAACCTTTTTCATGAATTACACATGAATGAAATATACGATGAATATATTGAGGAAATGAGACTCGTAGAAGGCAATACTATAAGGTTAAAACGTTTTAGTGAAGATAAAATGGTTAATAATTATGAATACAAATTCATTGATTTTTTAAAGAAAAATAATTTGTATATAATTAACGGCAGAAGCAAACATGATTTACAGGGTAAATTCACATTCAAAGATAAGAGCGTGATCGATTATTTTGTTTGTTCAACTAGATTATTACAATACGTTGAAAACCTTTGCGTTGAAGAGTTTTGTCCCTTGTTGTCTGACGGTCATTCGCCGGTCTCATTCTCTTTAAAATTAAAAGAACCGTGTACATGTATCGTCGAACACCAAGCGAACAACGAACCGGAAATCAAACTTTGGGAATCATCTAAAGGAATTAAATTCGAATCAAATATTGATAGATCAGTTATTCAATCGATCGATGAGAAAATAAACAATTTACTAGACTGTGATCCTATCTCACAAAACGATATTGATAATATCTCTCTTAGTTTATCTCATCTTTTCCAAAACACTGCAGAGAAAACGTTCTTTTCGAAACGCCCATGCTCAAGTACTAACAGAATATTTAACAATAGGACGTACAACACAAAATTTAAATGGTTTATTAATAATTGCAAAATGCCTATACAACGTTTCCATAGAGCTAAACATCGCTATAAATTGCGCAAAACGGACGAAAATTTAGTCAACTTAAGAAATGAGAGTAAATTATACAAAGCTACACTATCAAAAACATTCAAACAATTTAAAGCCGAAAATGTAATTAAACTTAAGAAAATGAAAAATAACGATCCCAAAGGTTACTGGAAAATATTAAACGGTAAGAAATCCACTCTGACTGAAGCGAGTTTACACTATTTTTACGCACACTTTAAAAATATCAATTATAATTCTGATCCGTGTCACGCGAACGATAACTATTACTCTGATATTGAAAACTCGGATGACGATATTTTAAATAAACCAATCACAATTGATGAGATCAAAGCAACTGTGAACAATCTTAAGAATAATAAATCCTGTGGGTTTGATAAAATATTAAATGAACACATTAAGTATACTTTACCACTTCTGTGTGAAATATACGTAAAACTCTTCAATATTGTCTTAAACACGGGTATTGTACCCGAATCATGGACCATTGGTATCATCCAACCAATATTTAAGAACAAAGGTGACCCGTCGGAAGCAGAAAACTACAGATCTATTACGTTATTAAGTTGCTTTGGTAAACTATTCACCGCTATCTTAAATTCTCGTTTACAAAAATTTGTCGAAATAAATAACATTAAATGAGTGTCAAGCTGGATTCCGGAAAAAGTACTCAATCGTTGACAATATGTTTATTTTATCTTCTTTAATCCAGCTTTTAAGATCTAAAAAGAAATCCATTTATTGTGCATTTATTGATCTTAAAGCCGCGTTTGATACAATATGGAGAAACGGATTATGGATGAAACTACTGTCATATGATATTAAGGGCAAAATATTCAATGTTATCAAAAACTTATACGAGAATATAAAATCATGTATACGATCAAACGGCCAAATATCATCATTTTTTCGCGAGTAACATCGGAGTGAGACAGGGAGAGAATTTGTCTCCCCTGCTCTTTTCACTATTTTTAAATGATTTACAAAACTATTTTTAAACGGAAGAGTAGATGGGATAAACATAGAAATAAACCAAATAAATTTGTTTATAAAACTTTTTATATTACTCTATGCAGATGATACAGTTATAATTTGTGAAAGTCCAAACGATTTACAAAATGCTTTAGATGTTTACTATGAATATTGTGAACGTTGGAAACTCCAAGTTAACGCTACAAAACAAAAATATTAATCTTTTCAAGTTGAGCACGCCGAAATTGTAGTTTTTATTATAATGGAAACGAATTAGAAATAGTAAATATTAAATTAAATAGTAAATAAATATTTGGGAATTTTATTCAGTCGATCGGGATCTTTTTTAAACGCCAAGAAGCACATAGCAGACCAAGCTAATAGAGCAATGTATAGTTTAATTAAGAAAGCAAAACACTTATCCTTGCCAATAGATATCCAAATATAATTATTTAATAAACTAGTTAAGCCAATATTATTATGCGGTTTTGAAATTTGGGGTTTCGGTAATTTAGAAAGTTTAGAACGTGTCCAACTAAGGTTTTTGAAATACATCTTACACTTAAAAAGCTCTACACCAAATGTAGTTGTTTATGGAGAAACGGGTGTAATGCCCTTAAGTATTGATATACACACTAGAATAATTTCTTTTTGGGCAAACCTTGTTCAACCACATTTTCTAAAGCTGTCATCTAGAATTAACTATGCACTATATTTTCAAGCTGAGAACAGCCTATCTAGAAACCCCCAAAAACATTATCCATGGATCTCATGTGTAAAAGATATTTTAATTAAATGCGGATTGTATGGCATTTGGATAACACACGCATTCTCAAATCAGAAATGGTTTTCAGAAACAACAAAACAAAAGCTTAAGGATTTGTTCATTAGCGATTGGCACAGTACAACCGAAAATACAAGAAGTTTACAAAATTATCGTTTAATAAAAACACTTTTGGATTTGAACATTATTTAAAACGTGACTTAAATAAAAATGAAAAATTGTACCTGAAATTTAGAAGTCGTAATCATAAACTGCCAATCGAAGTTGGAAGATGGAGAAATATCCCGTACGAACAACGAAAATGTCCATATTGTATTAACTACTTAGGTGACGAATATCATTACATCATGGAGTGTCAATATTTCTCTCAAAAAAGAAAAAAATACATTAAAAAAGTATATTTATGAAAGACCAAATGTAATAAAATACAACAGTTTAATGAATACACATTGTAGGAATGAATTTAACAAACTTTGCTTAAATTAAAATATTTGTAAGAGAAATTCTAACAACTAACATTATTTAATTTGTCTTTTATGATTTAAATATTATTTACATACTTATGTAACACCTAAGAAATCAGTAAGCGTTTTTGAACTCATTGCGGGCATTGTTCAATAAAATGTTTATTTTTAAGGTCATTCTCCCGCTGCTGTATTGAAATTACAATTTTAATGTACATTGTGCATGTACTCTTAATATGTTACATTACCATGGTACGTGTATGATTGAATTTAATTAACTTTGCTTATAATTTGTAAGAGAAATTCTAACACCTAACATCATTTAATTTGTTTTATTATTTAAATATTGCATACTAATGTAACACCCCAAGAAAATAGTTAATGTACTTGGACACACTGTGAGAACTATTCAATAATAAAAATGATTTTTGTTAAGGTCATTTTCCCGCTGCTTTACTGAAATTGCTCAAAAATGTATTTTCAATCTGTTAACCTATCATTGTATGTCACGATACCTCTATTACATTTTTCTCAATTATGAGCCTCGTATATATACGTATGATGTTTGTTTTTGCCTCATGTTTACATGTATTCATGTACTGGGTGTTGAAAATAAAATTGTAAACTTGTAAACTTGTAAAACGATCTTTTGCCTTTATCCAGTGAAGGTCTTAAGTGTGACAATGTTTTTGGTAAACAGTAAATTGTTTAAAATCTTCTATTGTGTTATTTTATATTTGATTTACTCAAAATGTGATGATCGCATAATTGACTGTACATGTATTAATATTTATCATTAAATCAACAAAATGTAATTCTTCTTGAAACAAATTACCCTGATTTTACATAACATTTCAACTGAGAGAATCATTTACTGTGGATAAATCTTAATTTTTGTAACACCAAAAGAACATATTTATTGATAAGTTTCTCAAACGTAGATAAAATTAATTTAATTGTATTTGGTTATACTATTTGGTTTATCTGGTTAACGTTTTCTGGCTTATTTTGTTCGGGACATCGTTACATCATGAAACAGTTTGTGGTTAAACTCGTTTTATAACTAAATCGTAGGCACGAGCAGCAAGTACATTGTGTACCTGTTCTTCCGGGTAATTGCATTGTTCTTACCGAAAGGTGTGGTATGTATATGAATAGTATTCTTTATTTGTGCGATATTTTTTTTCCTGTTTACAAGTAGAAGTTTTGTTTATATTGTTAAAGGCGTTTGTTTGTCAATCAATGTTTCTTTTGAGCTGAGATTTTGGCGTAAAAGGTAAATACTTGTACATATGTTAGATGAAAAGTGCCTGTGTTTTTTTATAAATTTTGATTGTTTATTTAAATAAAAAGATCTTTTAAAAAAGATCATCATTTCTTAATTAGAAGTAACTGTCAAGATATTTATTTTTTTTTACTGTATTTATCTTAGTAAATTTTAAAATTGACATAACTATGGGTGTGGATAATAACGTTTTCTTCATCTCAGTGAAGTTGTCAGTTTTGATTACCTCCCATCGATGTTTATATGCATATTTCAAGTCATGCAGAATGTCAGTTTTTGTGTGTGACAGTATATAGCATACTTGAACTATCGTTTAGTGTGGATACGATGATGTGTACATTGTCTGTCTCTTGCATGGTTGGCTACTGGCTAGGCCTTTGCGCCGTTTTGGTATAGCTTTGGGAAATCTATGCATTTTAACGATATTTTATTTTCTTATTAAAATGTTGCATAACTATACATATAAGTTTTCAACAATGATTTGTTTACTCTTTACAACAGCAGGAAAGATGGCATCTCCAGCAATACTCACTGCTCTTGTGTTGTCTTCGATTGTTGTCTTAGTATCCGGCACTTGCGACCCGAACGGATACACCGACGGCTGTACAACATTTGGACTTCTGGATAAATATAACGGCTTGTTTCTACCGGCATGCACAAAACACGACACTTGCTACGCTTGTGTAAGTATACACATTGCACCTACAGGTCTGCTAAGAAAGTTGGTTGTGTCAAAGCACAGCTTTCCCTTTCACTGTGTCACCATGTCTTGTTTTAGGATAACTCTATGTTGATTGCCTTGAAATCAACAAATCACAAAAGCGCGGATGCCCCATATTACTTTGGAAAGTATTTTGTGTTCTTAAGCTAAATGCAAGGAAACGTGAAAATCTATGTTTTGTCAGTCTTAAGGTTCATGTTCCATTACATTAAAAATCATCTTAACAATTTACCCGACCTCTTTTTCTGAAAAACCTTTTAGTTAATAATTATATTTCTTTGGTATTACTGATAAGAGTTTTCTGCATCAAGACTTTATGTCTGAGAAGAGTTGACATTTTGTAACCTTTCAGGAAAGGATCGGAACATTTTAAAATAATATTTTCTCGCTTTTTTGTCAATGAGAATTCATTTACCGGCTTCATATGTTTTTCGACAGCAAATAGAAAAAGAATATTTGCGACATTTTTGCCACAACTATCCTTTAATGAAACGCAATCTGTGTCTGATAAGGAGTGTGGGATATTAAAATTTAGTTTTGAAATTTTATGCATTTTTGACAATTATAAAATTTAACTTAAAAATACATTATATATTACAGTCAACATAGTATTAAGAAGACATTCAATGTAGTGACAAAGTAACTGCTTAACGCAGGTGTCTATTTGAGGCTAGTTTAAATAAGAGCAAAATGACATATTAAGACTGTCTGTTTAAAATGGGCGAATGCTGAAAGCAGGTGGCTGCTAAGGCAGGTTCAACTGTATACAAACAATGAAAATATAATGATCAATAGTCACAGCACTAATGTTAAGTTGGATATATATAAAAGCAATGCAATCTGTCTTGATGAGAATAAGTTGCTCTTATCTATCATAACAAATAATATTATATACAACATATTTGACAAACGGTTTTATAGGGCATCTGTCCGTTTATAATTGACAATTTAGTTTTATGATAAGCTGTTAATAAGCAGCATCGTTTTGGTATCACTGCAGGTATTACGATTGCTTTGTTTTTCATTTCCAGGGTTACAAACACGGTATAAGCCGAAGCACCTGTGATAAGTGGTTTGGTTCTAACCTGATGCATCTCTGTCAGACAGCCCAGAACAAGTTTGATTGCTACAAGTATCTACTAGCGTTCAAAGTGGGCGTTTCCGTGTTTGGAGAAGATTTCTACGAGGAACCATCATTAAGCTGGTGTCAAGAGCCATGGGTTCCACAATGCTTGGGCAACTAAAATGTTAAAATGAAAAATGCTCTTTCAAAACCAGACTTTAGCTACATGTAACATTGAAACTGTTCTTCAATAGTTTTTTTACTACTTTACTTGATTTTTTTTCTTTTAAATATTTCTCAACCTATACATTTTGAAAACTTCTTTCCCTAGTATATGATTTTGAAAATCTTTAACGATAATAAAATTCTGCTGATTATTTCAAATAATACTGTTAAATAATACCGTTTGACTTGTTTCTTTGTGTCATTTAGACCGCCACAAATGAATTATTGTATTAAAACATCGGTTATTTGTTCATAAATATTTCCCTGGCTAGAATTTCTGCCGTTTTGTTAAAAAACAACAACAACAACAACAACAATAACTTAGCTTGTCAAAACCAGTATACAATTATATAGCAACGCATCTTTAATGAACAGTTAAAGCTAGAGCGAATAACAAAACTGCAGGACAGGCTTATTACTTTTAAGGTGTCAGGTGGCAACAAACACATGCAAACCCAATCTCCTTCGCAAAGTTATCTTTCCTCACTCTCACTTTACATCCCTGCGAAAGGCTCAATGTCAATATTTTTAACAGACTCGGTAGTCTTATGGCATACAATTATAATTACCACATGTATGAATTTGAACGCTTGTGGTTAAACAAATGGCAGAAATCTTCACTATCTTTCATTAAAACCGAAGAAACCCAATCAACTTTAAATGTAGTTGATGAACTTTTTTTAGTTAATTTCAAAAGTTGTTCAAAGTAATCCCATCCTATAGGGTAATTTGCCCTTGAGTCAAATTTCCCCTTGAATCGGACGTTTTTTTATGCTGTTTTTTTTATTAATTTCTCCAGTTTCTTAAGACGCCAATAAATTTGTGGTGTCTTTTCAATCCTTTCTGCTTTTGCCGCACCTTTTTTGTACAAAACTAATAACGTTTTCATCTGCCTCCCTGGATACTTTTGTTTCAGTACACTGGAGTTTACGTGGCGGGAAATTTGAAAATATCATCTATATAAACCGTTTTTCACTCAATTCTAATAATCGTTTTGGGTAAATTATTGTTTTTTATATGTGTTGGTACATGTAAGTGCCAAACATCCATGATAAGTACAAGAAATGTGTGTTTGCCCATGACTCGAACAAAATTCGACCTTGAGTCACAGTTGTTGTTTAGATTTATGATGTTATTTGCTATATCTTATAATATATTTAAGAAAATCAAAGTTCGGACAGTAAGAGAAAATGTCTCAAGTTTTACTCTTCACAAACTCACAATAATGTCATCTTTCTTTTTTTTAAACAAAACTAAGGTAAGAAACACACGCCACTTAATCATATAGCTTTATTTAATAACAAAGGATACTTGTTTAAGTTCTTGAAACCGCATACTTAATTTGAATCATGTGTTACTTTAGAGAGTGTTTAGAGACGCAAGCAAATACTCAGAACTAGTGAAAATGGCGCCTTGTGATGTAATAAAGGGTTTTGTTTGACTACTTGACTACTTTGATATGGGAAAGCCAATTTATTGCAAAACATGCATAATCGCTTTGAGGGCGAATGTGTTCGACTTAAAGGCAAAATAAGGTAAGTGAATACTTTCAGTACTTTGATACATTTCGTCTGAGATATTGTGGTAAAACATACCGTAATATAAACTTAGGTAAAAACCCTATCATAACGCATATAATAAACGTAGCTAGCATTATAATGACCACCATAGGATCATTTTGAACAATCAACCTGTTCAACTCAACTGTGAATGCAAAGAGCCTTTAGTGTATGAGAATGATGCAAACCACTGTCCATAAATAACCTTAATAATCGGTTTAAAACATGTATATAAACATAAGGTAATGTCTAAGGTAAGGGGCATTATATATCTGTACATATGTATCTTAATGGTGCCCAGCAGATACTTAAAATAGTTATCATGTACGATTATGGACTAATGACGTCATACATGTTTTGTCATCCTGTCCGACGATAAATAAATGAAGAAAAGAATTTGTTCTGAAATATATTTTATTTTTATAACTGTTTAGTTTTTTTCTCAGTTGAACAGACCTGGGCATTTGTTCTTTACAATGTTATTCAAAACAGATTATATTAAAAGTATTACCACACAGATGTACAAATTCAACTGTTATGTAAAAAATATGTAAACAATATTTATTGCTCAACACAGCATTTGTCGCATGTGCGACACGTTTACTAATTGACATTTTCTAAGCGAAATGCAATTTCAAAAGAAAAGTATATATGTAACTCTCCGTTACTCGGTGTTGTTAGCACAACTAATTGTACGCGACAAAGGCTTTTCTATATATCCGATATTTGCCTTTCGCGTACAACCCAGTTAGCATTCAAATCAATGCGGAAAATTGTCCTTCTATTTTTATATGCCGCCGATGGGAATTTGATCGCGCATCGTTGGCGGCTCCATAAAGCATCTTAAACCATATGTACCTTTAAACAATTTACATACCTGAAAAGCCACATTCAAGTAGAATAAATATATGTAATCCTTTATAAATAACGGTTTCGTTTTTTATGCAAAACTCTTTTAAACCTGCACCCATGTCAACAAATTTCGATTTCCGCGCTTTAAGTTTACCTGACTCACGACGTCACGTTTATCGATAAATAACAGAATTTTAATCGGGTCGATTTCCACCACAGTTTTGATCGTAACTGCTTGAGACGTAAAGCACAGACATCTGTAAAAAGTCAGTATGATAATGGGTCTGTGCTTGCAGTCGAATTATTGAGACTATCGGTGTTGTGTGCTTTACGTAAAAATCAACATTGTTAACATGGCGTGTTAAATCTAGAAATTGTTTTTCGGACACTGGATTTATTTTATGACACTAAAACTTATTTTCGAAATTTGCCAAAAATTGCTTAAACTTAATATAAGGTTAAACAATTGTTTACTATCTTAATAACATGTTTACTGTGTACTGAGTGTATGTTACTATGTTTACATGAACGCTACTAAACGCATACATGTACTAAATATGCTGGTGTCCAAAGGAACTCAACTTGTACTACGAATTCGTTCACACTCTGCCTTTTTACACTCATGTTGACAAATTTGCAATGTTAAATTTCTGTCTACCATTCCTTTGGGATGTATCTATCTTCTTATGCTCAGCATTCATTGTAGCGGCGTCTCCCACTGATCTGTAAATTGAGATATCATAGACTTATAAATATCATGTATGCATATAAAATAAGTGTAACACATACAAGTAAAAAAACGTACAACATCCCAAGGTCCATGCTCGTGAGTGTGAAGTCTAGAGTAAATCCAGGAAACACAATAAGCGCCGATAATTTTGAACGACTCGTCATGTCGAAGAGAGGGCCATATTTTGCCCTTTTCTTTTACGATGAATGTTAATGATTCAGATGATGAGTTATTTTAAAAAATAGGCAGGCTTTGACTTATGAGTCAGACGAATATTACTATAAGCAATATTTGAGTTTGTAAACATTGACAGATTCCGAAAAAAGCATTACATATAACTAAATTAGATTTCATCGAATGAACTTTGACTAAGGACTCTTGTCTCATTGAAGATTGTTATCTGAATGATATTTTCCAAACCGTCAAAACTTAAAAGCGTGGTTTACAACCATCGCTACGATCATAAATTGTTTGGAGTGTCTTACTTAAAATTAATCGTTTTATAAGCTTATGTCCTTTCTACCTTTTGGTGTGTGCGAAGAGGCTGTTTTTTAGAGTTGATATTACTGAAATGCCTAATTCAACATTACATTTTGGTTTCTTATCTTTGACGGTTGGTAAATCAACGACATTTGTTTTCACTATACATACTGTTTTTTCTTTCTGAATTTTCTGTTTAGAAGGAAAAGTATTCCAAGTACGACTGCTGCGAGAAGAAGACCACAGGTCAAACCAATGATAAGGCCAAGATTAGGGCCGTCAGTTCTTCTTCCGGAACAATCTAAAATATAAACACTACATGTACTTTAGTGTTAGTTTATAAACAATATATCAAGATAATTGCATTGAGTTATTAAGTTGCGGATACAAGGCATGTAGAAAACGGTATTATAATGATTCTGAAAGGAACTTTAGTTTAACATGCAAGGTCTGCTCCAGTCGCAATGAAAAATGCAAATTATTAAACCATTTACTAGAATATCACGTTCTTTAACTTTTTAAAGGTGGCCAATGTCAAACAATAACGTTGTCATTTACACTGTCAGGTACATTCAACTTTTAAACAGCAGCTGGATCGCAGCATAAACTTTTAGTCATTTATTGACAGGAACGAAGTTTGGTTTTTATGACTAATATTAAATGAAAAATTAAATGCTCTAATTTGACATTCCTTCAAATTATAATAACTGATGTATAAAGCGTCCTTCGTAAGGATGTCGTGTCATTTAAGTCATTTGTCTTTAAATAAAAAAGAATCCAGAAAAAAGAAACAGAATAAAGCGTACCTGTTAATCCTTGTAACCCAGGAGGATCTAAAAAATACAAGCTACATTGGAGACTACTGAACAAGACACATAATCAAATTATTACAGGCTTGGTTTGACTGAGCCATTTCACGGGCAGTTAAGGAACCGATCAGGCGCAACTTGGTATTTACAAAAATGATATTTGAATCATCTTAAACGACATTTAAAACACAATAAATTACTAAATTGTACAATTAAATAAATGTCTGTTTTTGTTGGACTGAAAAAGATTCCATGTGGTAACTTTGAAGCGACTATGCAATCTCAGTTTCTTTTTATATTCTTACACGAATTTAAGTTAGTTTTAATTATAAAACTAACCATTTTCCTTTGTATTTCATACAGTTGAGAAAATGGCTATAAACAACAATGGCAGAAGTAAAGCCCACGAAGATTGTTCAACAAAAAACAGAATGTTGTCTCTTCTGTGAAATGTCTCTTTTGCCCTAAATCATCGTATTTTGTATAACTTTAATACTTGCAAGATAGATTATTATAGCTTTCTGGTTTAAATGGTTTAAAACACCAGAGAGTACACAGACTGAGGCAAAAACCTTTTGAAATAAGACAATTAAAACCTATTAATAATTACCGAAGCAGAATGAAGAATTTATCATCAGCAGATTTTGCAGTTGGTACTGGAGGATGTTACCAGGACACATTCTCACAAGAATGTCCATAGCTTCTGTACAGTTGTTATAGCAGGCACTCAGTATTGTAGGCTTATCAGTCAGCAATGTTAAAGATGGATGTGACTCTGTAAGAAACGTTCACAAACTATTTATGACTTACGTAGGTATTAAAAACTGCGCAAATGAGTCTGCCATTGTAATAGATGAAAAGTGTTTTTAAATACATGTATACACATGTGGTTAAAATATCTTAAAGCCTGAACACATTGCTTCTGTTTGCTGTTTTGATGTTATCAGACTTCATGTTTCTCTTTTCATGATAACATTAATTAAACCTCCCCATTCATTCGAACGTACAAATGTTACTTGAAACCAGTTTTTACTCCATCTTTTTGTGAATTCTGGTTGTTACTCATTTGGATAATCATATGTGTTTTGTTAATTCAAATATTTTTCTAGGTGCTATGTGTTGGCTGCGAACGTCTCTCCATATTTTAATTAAATGTTTAGTATGACTTTAAGACTTTTCATCTCTAAGACTTTCTGTTTGTCAGTCGTTTTTAAACCTCTTGCCACCCATCAAAAGCACATGTATGTTCCACTTTTAAACTTATGCCATTTATTTCTCTTAAGAGCTGTGTTAAAAAAATGTTTTCTGCTCGTGGGGTTTCCTGATATGCTCTCTTTGCTTTCTGACGCTTCAACATGTCATAACAATAATGTATTGTTAACAAAAATAGTTTTTCCAGGGTGCAATCAACCGCAGGTTTGTTGTTTTGACATGACAAAAAAGAGCATAATTTAATTGCGGCGGAAGAATTGTTACTGAATTATCTGTACATAGATAAATTAGTGTTTATGTAAGATATAAAACTTTACACTAAATAGAACGAGATAATTAGAAATATAGAATTTAAAATCATGAATACATATACCATTGATGTACAGCTGAGATGTTGATCCGCATGAGTTTGTTGCCGGGGGAGTATTTATATCTGGTATAATGAAGTTCCCTTCTTGAGTGTTTGCAGTATACCAAGACAGCATGAGATTACTATCATCTATGACACTGTCCAACTCAGACACGAAGGTGCATCTTGATCTGCGACCAAGGTTGGGTACAACAGGGACATGGTCGTTACATGTCAAATCTTAAAAATAAGAAGCACATGAGGACAATTGAAGATCTATTGTTGATACACGTCTAATAATTTCCCATGACACTCCATTCGCATTATACGTATAGAATAAAAGCAATATAATACATTATAGCCAATTCTTTATTTATATTCATAGTCAGTTAATACCTTTTGATGAATGTATCCAGCACAGTTTCCTCAGACACACATTTTAATAACACCGTTGGGAGAACATAAAAGTATGCGTCTTCTTTATGGAATACTGAACACAAATTATTCCACACATATATACATGTAACACTATTTCAAGCGAACACTTACTTTTCCTGCAGATGCCTTCATATTCATAATGCTGTACATCACATTGGCATGTGCCGCTTATACAATCAGAATATTCATCAAAACAGTCTCTGCTCTCACTACAGTTCCAGTGAAGAGTTGACACTGAAAAACCGACATCACATAAAAGACTCATTTTTTGTTATTATAATAAGCTTTGGGTCATTAGCTGTTGACGTATTGCGTGTATCTTATTCTTCAAGTTTATTTAACTAAATAATGTTTCCTTTTAAATTAATTCAGATTGAGTTTTAAGTGGTGTTACATGTTGTTATGTTTCTAAATTTCAATAATGATATATTATTAAAATTCAATTATTTAAGTTAATATTATAAGGAATCATCACTAGATGTACAGCGATGTCTTGAGAAAAAAGAAACGGATGAGCGATGCGCCATAACAAAAGTAAGCATTTCTGCTATAATAATCTCTATAATTACCTTTAAATTTGAAGGCAGGAAAAGGAAATAAAGCATATGTACATGCATTTGTAAATTCATACATGTAAACGTACAAATCAAAACCTGAATGTGCATTGTAAAACAAAATATTAAGACAATTATAAGTCAGATAACATTTACCAGAAGCATCGCGTTATTTCTTACTGTCAAACAGTACAGTTAATCCTGTGTTTACTGTGCATGTTTCCGTCTATAGCAATAGTTTCCATATAAATCTTTTAAAGAAGTAAGCACTATGGAAATAGATTTATGTATGGACATACCAACACATTGCTCTAAAATATCTCTTTGACAAGTTGAAAGGCATGTTCTATTAACGCGGACATCGCTCTTATCTAGGCAAAAGTGTCGTGTCTGGTGCTTAAAAAAGTGAAATATGCATAACAGGAATCGCCACACTCATAAAACACAGCCTCCACACGCAGCGAAAAAGAAAAGAGGAAGAGAGAGAGCATGTTTGTTATGTCAATTCAAATAAGACGCCACAAACAATTAACGAAAAATAGAACCTTTGGGGATACCGTCTTGGAACGGTCACTTGCAAAACAAATTTCCACTTGAGGTTTTAACCATGTACAACCTCACACTTGCATTCTTCTCAAGCACAAGTTGTCTTATTAAAATAACTCCAACCCAGTCTTTATACATACTAAAAATTTCTAGTTTATTCACTAAACAACTACATACCATTTAATCCCTGCAATTCGGGAGGATCTGAAAAAAAATATTTCATAAAATGCAATATACTAAACATTATACTGTTGATTGACTGCGTTCTTAGATCGCAGAGTGGTAGACTTAATTGAAGACACACGTGCTTAGGTATCTAGAATTCACAATGAGCATGTAAGCTGGCTGCCATTATCAAAACTGATCAACATAATTATTCCTGTAAAATAAGGGTCGTATCAAAATATATTACAGTTTAAAAAGTGAATAATATTATAGCAACCAGTGTCATTACTTTCACACATTAAAAAATGTCTTTGGACAACTATACTGTTAATTTTCAAATAGACGTATTTTCATGAGAATATAAAAAGTGGCGCTATAAAAGTTATTATAAAAAAGTTTCCAGTTAAAATAAAAAGTATGTATTTATTTTTGGTATTTTCCATTTGTAAGAAGAGCATCAAGACATGCATTTGAATATCTTACCCATGTAACCGATGCCAAGCGCACAATCCTACATAGACTGTTTGTTCTTAAATAGCGATATTGTGTTTAATGTGTTTTTCTTTAATGAGTTCAATGTATCATTTTGGATACATTTAGTTCAGAAACCATATTCAAGATAGAAATTAAATTGAATATATACCGATACAATAAGCAGTGTCGTTTAAAGGCATCCGCGGAAGCCTATATTGAAGTCTACCGCCTGGGCACATTCTCACAGGTACTGCTAATGCTTCCGTGCAGTCGTTGAAACAGACCGACAGATTTATAGGAGTTTCTGTTAGTGATTCCAACGGTGGGTGCGTTCCTGTGATAAAACATTTGTTAAAAGAGCATCTGAAACAAATCGTTAACTTTAAATAATGATCATCACTTAACAGGCCATCAAGAAAGCAAAGTTGTTACGTAAGTGAGAAAAAAATCAGCGAACAAAGTACTGATGTTAATATCCTGCAACCGTCGTGTTGGGATATGATAAAGCACAGACCAAAAATTGAATCAGTACAGCAACGACCACATCATCCATTTATTGTATTATTGAATTATTTTTCATTAATACTTTGGAAATTCAACAATGCATGTATATATATTTTAAACTACTTCGCATATTTTGGGATCTCACATAAAGATATTTGAAGGGAAACGTATTTAACATTATGGGAAACACCATTTACCATTTATGTAAGCCTGAATCTTTGATCCACATGCAGTTCCTGTTGGAATTGTGTCAACATCAGGTATCATGAACGTTTCATTTTGAATTGTTGCCGAATACCACGACGTTTTGAGCTTACTATCGTCGACGAATTGATTTTTGTCGGTGAAATTACCGCTGCTGTCATTTCGTGACCGCCTCTCAATATCGGGTATTACCGGAACAGTGTCGTTGCATGTTAGCTCTTGTTAATTAATATAAAATTAAAATAAAATTACATAACTGTGTACATACAGAAAAAAAGGTAAAAAATAAATATCGCTTAAAGATGTTTTATTTCAGTTTTTGAAGTTACTCTTGAAGTTAACACTTTCTTCGCAAAGGTTGTACTTAAATTTTGTACATCTGAGAAAAACAATTTAGTTTGCGGTACTTCTGCAGTAATTAAGATCAGCGGCTTATAATATTAATAAATAATTATGTTGCATAACTTGCCTCTTTCACAGACACCATCAAATTCGTAGAATCCATTCGTGCATTCACATGTCAAGTTAATACATTGAAGATATTCGTAATAACAGTCTTCCTGTTTATTGCAGCTCCAATGAAGAGCATTCACTGTAACAACATACATTTCAGACACTTATGAAATATAATTATAATAGGTAACGACCGGCTTTGTTCATGATATAATGTATTTGTACCCTGTGCATTACCCATGTATTGAGCAACGATTTGCATACAAAGAAACATGCAAGTTCTTTGTAATCGTCTACTGTCGGCAAACTACGATTTTGTAAACAGAACATTCATGATCATTACATTAATCAAATATTGACATAATGCAATTTATTTAAAAAAAAAACGTGGTTTTAGAAAATCACTTTACATTTCGGATGAACACTGAATAATCAGACATAATTAAATATTTAAAAATAAAAGTCGCTATATATTTTACGAATCAACTACAATTGACTCTGGCTTTGTTTAAAGAATGCTCCGCGAGCACAATCTTTTTTTTTAGATGTTGAATAAAAGCCATGCACTGATGCAGCTCCTATAGTACAATCAAGTAATGAAAACGGCTTAGGTCCAAATATGGGCTATATTTTTTTCTCATCTTAGAAATATTTCTGCATGCTTGCTGACAAAGTTTTCATTTTTTTGCATTTAATGAGGCAACATTGACACTTAACCTCCAGGAATCCACACATGCGCCTTGACTGCAGCTTGATTGGAGGCTTGGGAATAACGCCCACCGGCAAAAATCGTTGGAACACAAATTATTTTGCCAAAATTGGAAGAGCCCGGTTTCCAAGTTCTAACAGAAGTGCCCTTGTACGCATAAACGAGACCCCCATAAGTGCACGAAAAAGTTCCAGGGTTCAATGAATAAGCCGATGCCCCACCAGAGGCAAAGCGAAATCCATTGTTTGGTCCATCAAGTGCTTCTGCCTGAAACAATAAATGTGAACAGTAGAAAATAAAATAATTAGTTTTATTCGCGTTTGATGTTTGTTTTCCTGTTTTGATAACATTGATTGCGGTGTTTCCCACAAAGCAAAGTTATACATCGAGCATCAGAATTTCGAATGATTTTGCCAAATTTAACAAAACAAAATGTTTTATACTCTTATTAAAAACAACACTACAAAACACAATATATCATATACAGTGTTGTTCCTTTTTTTCGTGAGTTAAAAGTGTAAAACAGAAAATGAGTGTTTTTTTTTAATTTCCGTTAAATTGAAGAAAAAAACATATGCAACAACGAAGAAACATGAAACATCAGTAAAATGACTATTACACTTGAGAAGCAGGTTATTTGTATTTTTTTATTCCGAAATTTTGAAAAACATAAATAATGCACAGTATACTATGGTATCATTTTATTTAGCGATGGCTTAATTTTCGCGTATTTCGCGCTCGGGCCAGTGCGCGAAATTAAAGCCTAAGCTAAAATTTACCCAAAACGTTCCACATACGTATCCGAAACGTGCTATGTCCAAATGGACCTATACTTTATAAATAGTTGCCGGTATCGCTATTTGATATAAATTTGAAGTATTGAATAATTATGTTAATAAAGAAAATAAAACTAGTTATAACTGTTTAATTTCTTTTAGACTATGTTTAATGTTACTTCAAAACTTGAACGACAATTTAGTCCCCGCATTTAGGTCAGGTCACGTTTTACCATACAGTATCGTTGTCATCTCATTTTTAATTTGTCAACACTTTTTTGAGTAACTGTCTCAATTAATTGACACTTTAGACCATAAAACGGGTTCGAAATTTAACATGCCAATTATGATATGAATGGTCCAGATAGATGGATCAAACGGGTCCCGTGTTAGTTAGCGGCACCGAATAAACAGCGGTCCGATAATTGACTAACAAAGGAAGTGGTAATTGACAGGGGGCCAACTGACACATGATTAGCTCGCGTGTTCAAATAACAAAAGTATTGATAACGGGTCGGTAACATATCGATAATGATAATTTTTTAATTGGATTTGCGCGAATTTACGTCCGCGCGAAACAGTCTTTTTTCGGCGATTGCGCAAAATTTCGTGCCAGCGAAATAAAACGATACCACAGTAAAATAAAGCATCAGCACAATAAATAAATGATTAAGTGTTGCATTAATTAATAAAAATAAAAAAATGTAATATGTTTCATATACATAACTATGCAAAAGCGTAGTATTCTGACAAAATTATTTTCGTGATGCACAGTTACTGCGTGTCGCTGGTGAGCTGAATTGAAGAAACTTACCCAGAGATGAACGACAATATCTTCTGATTGTGCAGGTGCTTGAAAGTTTGAATCCATTTCAAATGCCTGTCCTGGTAAAACACCAACGTGTTTGGTTTTGGTGGAATACGGAACTAAGGATTGTGAATTCCATGCTAGAATCTCAAGAAAACCCCATCGGGATTCAGCGTTAAAGGATGTACCGTCCGTGCCGTAAAAAATATCTAAAAATAGTTTCATTATTGTTGTAGTTGTAGTGTTCCTTAATTTCAAATCAATGTTTAAAAGTCCAAGTTCGATATGTTTTATTAACTCTGACAACTTTAGGGTAAAACAGACTAAATCAAAACATAGATATATGCGTTGTGTAATGTTTTATGTAAATATTTACATTTTAACTAATGTATAAAAAAAAAACGCTTTCTTACGTTAAGCAGTCGAAATCGAAGAAACAACCGTTATTGAAATAGACTTTTATAATGAATGTAGGACATAATCCCCTACGGACAAAATCCCCTAGTCATACCCGGACAAAATCCCCTACATCAGTTTTTCACTGGTGGACAAAATCCCCTACTTGCATAAATCCCCTACGGACAAAATCCCCTAAGTAAAAAATCCCCTACTTTATAAAAAAGTATTAAGTCAGCGATGACATCAGTTATCTTAGAGAAACATCCCCAGTGTGTTTAGTTAGTGTATAGTAGATTATTTTGACAGCACTTATGTATCTGGTGGCTTTAAGACAGTGAGGGGTGAGAATAGCTCACTAAGTTTTAGAAGGACTCCTCCAAGATTTCCCCCACACACATGGAATGTCCATGAGGCTACACTCAACAACCAAAGCAGAACCAATAATGAGTGTGAGGGTTGTAATAATGCTTTCAAACCTCAGTCTTTAGTACGTAATAAACCTGTTTACAGAAAGATAATTGTGACATTGAGACTATGTATGAACAACACTGCCAAGGACTCCCCCAAAAACGCAGAAAAAAAACACAAAAAGAGCAATAAACAGCAACAGCGACTTAAACATCTGTGCAGACTCTTTGTGAGCAAGGAGAAGTCCCTTGTTGAGTTAATGGAGGCTATTGGAAATTGTGTGAGGCTTCACTGAGTTCCATGAAACTGTTGTAGTATAATTCTGGTTATAAAAAATGAATTGGCAAACTAGTATTGTAATTGTTGGCTAAATGTTTTATTTTTATTTAGGAAAATAAAATTTAGTATTCTTTGATAAACATTTTTTAATAAATTAAAACAACAATTATTTTTTGTCTTCATGACTATATTCAATTACTAATAAAGTCAAAAACCTTTTCACTTTTTGTTGCTAATTTATCAGTTTATCACAAGTTCTTCGTGTATATATAAACTTAATGTAAACATATAATAAACCATTTTCTGATAATAGGTGGTTTATTATAATTATGTGCTGATTTGCTTTGTGATGAGTTTTAATTTACAGTTTGTTATTTTACGTGGACAATTTTCTGATAATAGGTAGATTCTTTATAATTATGTGCTTTGTGGTGTGCTTTAATTTACGGTTTGAAATTGTGCATTGTATGTTTTGTTTAGCCTGTTAAAATATTAAACTCTGAAATAAAATTGCAAAATGTTGTTGTTGTTAAATATATAATGTAATGATCACCCTCAAGAACAATAACAACAAAACAATAACAACAAAACACACATTTAAAATAAAAGTACAATTAATAATATTTTTTTAACTTCAGAATGTAGTAAAAAAAAAGTAAAATCTACACAAGACAAGTACATTTATAAAGGAAACACAAATAACAGTTTACAACTTCCTCTTTTTACCACATCAGAATCCTTCCAGATTTTACTTAATATTTTAGTTTATGTCTACAAGATTCCAGCTATTCTAGAATGGAAATCTGGAGTCTTTCATGAAAAACATTGTCAAATGAATACTAATTTTACTATGTAGGGGATTTTGTCCGTAGGGGATTATTTATACTAGGGGATTTTTTCCGTAGGGGATTATGTCATGTAGGGGATTTTGTCCGTTTTCTTGAAAATATACCTAGGGGATTTTGTCCGAAGGGGATTATGTCCGCATACCTTTTAGAATCATTGTAGTGCTTTGAGAATGGGAGGACTGCTCTTCCTATTTAGCCTTATAGAAAAATATATCTTTTCCAAAACTGTAGGAACCAGATCCGAAAGAAGGTCGTTTCAACAGAAAATTATATTTTAAATTATTTGTATTTGACTCTAAAGCTTTTAAAATCTAATTTATATAACTTGGTTAACCAACGATGACAAATATTACCAAATGTAAACATTTTAAACAAGAAATTCTTGAAAATTTCTCACAGCTGGTGGTGGACGAATCAGTCCAAACACGAATATTTTCTCTATCAAATCCATAAAATACATATCCATTCTGCTGACCACTATTTATGACTACAGTACCTGAAAAAAAATTGATTGATATTTGTAAAACAAACTATTGAAGTGTACTTCTGAGTGTAAAATATTGCCAGTATCTATATGAGAAATATTAAATTGAATTACTACACTCTGTAACCTAACTATGACGATTACAACATTGGGCAATTCTTAAGTAATGTAATACAAATCATTTAATTACTCTTACTACTACATTTAATTTTAATCAGGTTTTGTTAATTTCCTTCAAATTAGCCCGAGGTCAACTGTTTTCTTATTCTCATTAAGCAATAATCCTGAAATGTTGATATCACAGAGAAATAATCTAAAAATAGACAAAATCAGCATTACCAACAGCGTCTGACATGTGACCGTCGAACGGCGCACTTTGTGTTTTAAGTTTTGTTCGTACAATCACAAAAGATGGATATTCCTTAAATCCATGATGCGATTCGTATAAACAGTCCGTCGCTAGAAAAAAAGTTCATTGTGGTGAAACATTTGTTTTAATGATTACATGTATTAGCAGAAGAAGAGGGCATTTAACTGATGAACGAAATCTTCGTGAATTCATGCAGTAAACTTGATCCTATCTGAAATTGTTTATCTTTAAGAGTACACAGGTTTTACAATTATGATTATTAACACTTATGTTGAGCTTCACACACTTTCAGCAACCCAAATGTATTTTCATTACTTTACCGAACACCATGAAATATCGATTTAATCCTTCAATGAGGTAAAAACATCAAAATCCTTGACAATATTAATCGATAGGGATAACACGATGGGCATATTCTGATTTTAAACTTAAATATTTAATGGTATTGCGGTAATATACATCATATATTTACTGTTTATTTCTATATGGTGGAAGTCGGCGTTGTCTGTGATATGCAGGATTTATATTTTAAGATCCCCTTTCAAAATTCTATTCTGTTTCGTTCCGCCCATTGTTTTCTCGTTTAGGGCAAACCCATTCTTTTATCTGGGGACCATAAGCCGCTGAACATGGAATGGTATTACTCTGAAAATACCGCATTGAAGGTTCCATGTTCACCGTCATATGCATACCATCGTTTGGAATGGTTCCAACTTGTACTGTTTATTAGTGTAAATATTGAGTTGCGCTCGACCCGGGGCTAGGCGACGTGGGCAGTAAAAAGCGTGTTCATTACTACCCATGAACAGGCTCAATAAAACCGAGCCTGCAATATTTTCATATTTATCGTGGTCGAGGGTCTTCAACGTCCCCTTTTCATCCATTTCTATTTATATGTAACATGGTAACACACATTGTTTTTGTTGCTATTTCTTCTAAAAGATTCGAAGTATTTTCAGTTGTGTAATTGCAAAATAACTTACCTACAGGACAGGAAGCCGAAATGTTCACACCGCTAATAAGGTAATCTGGTTTTGGAAAAGACGAGGATTTCCAAGCTCGCACTCTTACATATCCAGAATAGCTGTCGTCTGCGTTTGGGCCTTCCCAGTATTGTGAATTTTCTGTGCATGGATAATTTTTATACAAATCTGGCTATTTCAATCACACCAAGTTATTTATACCACTCGGGACTTGACAAGTATGGCTTGTTTGCACAGAAGGATGGTCTTTTTTGGGGGTCATCGTGAAAAGGGTTAAAACTGTGCCCAAGGTTATAAAACTGAGCATGGAAACCAGTCTCAAATCTCAAGCATCTGATTGGCTGAAATGGCGACCAGTCGCCATTTCGGCCAATCAGATGCTTGAGATTTGAGACTGGTTTCCAAACTCAGCTTTATAACTTTGGAGCCTGATAACAAGAAATTGAAATTGTTGTCTTAGTATCGAGGTGGTCTAGAATAAAATAAAGTTGTCTTAACTAAAGTTTTTATTGTATAAAAACATTTTACGTTTATAAATAACTTGATAAATATGACAAAGAAACAGACTCAATAGTTATCGAGATTCGACTGTTTTGAAAAAATGTTTATGATGTTTAAAATAAATTAAGATAAACAATTTATAAAGCAAACATATTTTGTGATATTTACGTATTTAAAAATCTTGAATACGTATCAATTGTTACATGTACCCAATGTATCTGGCGCGAAATGCACTCTGTGATAGATGCTTACAATGATCCTAAATTGATATTGATCTTAGAGAACTAATAGTAAAGATATTGTTGTATCACCTGTATATATAACTCTGCCTCTGACATCGTTGCTATTGGAATAAGCCGATACAGTAACCGTGCGTTCATTGTATAAGTAGGTAATCCCACCGTATGACACGTTTTGGTCATCGTCTCTTGGAACTAGACCTGGAAACACAATACTGTTACTTTATTTTGCAGGCAGAATAATCATCCAATTTTTAAATATACACTTTTTCATATATGCAGTAAATGACAGTACATTTTTGTAAAATAACATGTAATCTATACCGACCTAAAGTAACGACGCTGCCCTAATTTGAAAGCAAAATATATTGCTTATTAATAAGCATTACTTTGCCTTTCAACCTATTACTTCCAAATATTAAACGAATTAACCTCATCAACACTTCATTTCATAGTTTCAAATGTTAACTTCGTTAAAGTAGATCTGTAATTATTATAATTACTATAGTGATTCTTTGTATGTTAATTATCCTGTTGAATCAAATGTTGTTTATCATATTCAAGTGAGTTGATAGACAAGTATATATTAACAGCAACATCTCTGGTTCTGTAAGGAAGCAGTCAGTCGCTTGCGGAGAAATTGGTTAGTACTGGTTAGAGACCCAGGAACACCGGTTAGGGGACTGACCGCCGGGATATAACCAGAAAGGTGTTGAAACCAGGCGTTAAACCCCAAACAAACAAACAAACAAACAAACAAACAAACAAACAAACAAACAAACAAACAAACAAACAAACAAACAAACAAACAAACAAACAAACAAACAAACAAACAAACAGACAGACAGACAAACAAACAAACAAACAAACAAACAAACAAACTGGTTCTGTAAGTTTTAAGTGTATAGCAACATTAATGCGCTAACAACCCCGCATTGATAAGGCCCGTGGAACATAGAGAAAGTTATTCTGTTGCTCGACACCATATGATAAAAATGATTCTGTATGGAGTAAAACAGTGCTCAATCCTTCGTAATATTTTAGGTTTCTGCATTGGAATAAATCAAGAGCCTAACATTCTGTTGGTTTGTACATGTACATAATATTACTTTTTGTGCAAACAATATAATTTGTGCCTTGCACGAGCTATTATATAATAAACAAGTGAATTGATGTGCGTGGTACATATTTGTATGTGGATTTTACTGTAACTGTTAAAACAAATATGATATTATTCAATGAGTAACATTGAAAGTACGTTAAATGAGTTTCGCTATTGAAATGTGAACTTAATCGTTGTAACTAGTTGGATGTACCTATGACAGTGTATTATTCATGTTAATTAGAAGACTTTATACTAATACCAGACCTGAGACATGAAAATTCAAAAAAACAACAACTCGACCACGGCTCTTACTATATCTGATTACTCTTAAGCAAAATACAAATGTATGGAGTTGGATTTTCGGCTCTTCCGGTAAGCCATACCAGCAATCATGAACAAAGTATTGTTCCTTATTTACCACACTGTTACTTGTACATGTATCTAGTGCTTTATTTCGGAGACACGAGATATATTCCTGTGTTGTTTTAAACACATGGGTGCGCTGCAGGTTGAGACTGACATGAGTATATGGGGAAAATGTTAAAAAACTTACCTATGGCAGGAAATATATAATCACTATTTGTTGACGGGTTCCTTTTAACCTGAACTTGGACATACACCGGCATTTCAGCCAAGTTATGATTCACTTTAAGTTGATCCTTTCCTTTAGTAGATTCTATGTACAGCCATTCACTCGTAAAATCAGGCGCTTTTAGGGTTTTTCCTTAAATTCAAACAGACAACTTAACGAACATTTTTATCGCATAATTATAATAATTCACCAGCATATCATAACACTATTTAAGATGTGACAGGAAATTGTATGAGGAGTTAGATAATAGAGTTGATTCAACGTTTATAAAGTGAATTAAAATAGCGCAGACAATTTGGTAGACTTAAGTGCAAGCTGGTCCAGGAGTAAGTAAACGATCTTGCTTTATATGATGGTTTGTTCATTTTAGGTACCAATACATAGTAACACAATACCTGTTGTTACTTTATCTTGTTCTTGCTCAATACTGATTCTAAATTGTGTAATATGTTGTATAGTATGTAGAGTGTGTAAAGTAACAATATCACTTTCTTAAAAAGTTTTAACCAGAACTTAAGCATAATTTTTATGATCATTGTAATTGACGAGAGTTTGTCAAAGGACAAATACATTGAATATCATTATACTTGACTTTTGGTATATGATTAGCTGTTTTGTGTAAATGCCGCAAAAAATATCAAACCATTTATTTTTTGTAACATCTTTAAATTAAAGACGAAAACATTTGTGCAAGAGATTCTCCAAAATCTATTAGCATAACATCTGTACAATATAATCATCAACATTTAAAATAAATTTAAAACGAAATTTTAAACAATATTTTATTATTTTTGTTTGTTTGTGCTTAATGACGATTTATCAAAAACAACTTACCTTCTCCTAGATGACTAGTTAATGGGATAATCAAAGGCAATACATTAAATAAAACGTTAATTAATGGGTCACGAAACATATTTTTGTTATTAGAGATAACACGAAATCTGTTTCGGTAAGTGAATTTTAGAGATAGTCATTTCTTTTTATGTGTACCTTTGTTAAGAATCTTTCGTGAAAGATATTTAATTGAATCATATTTGATAAGACACCGCTATCTTTATCATGTACAATTTACATGTAATTATGGTTCAAGACGATAATGAAAAAAAAGGAAAATAAGTTACCACCATCATTTCTATAAAGTAATACTTTCTACGGATTGCTTAAATTTACTTTCTTTCTAACTTAGAAAATGAAAGGCGATGAAAACTAAAACTGTCATAAACATGGACGTGAACTAAAGATGAAACACACAACGTGATATGAGCGTTCACATTATTTTTAAAAACTCTTTTTGTTTCGTTTGAAAAACTAATCATCTTGTTATTTGTATAATTTAAATTTTGTCACGTTACCAATGTAAACGGATGCGACGGAGATACACAAATGAGAAAAAAGCTCAGCTAGTTAAAAGATCAATTAACTTGGCAGTGCAAGAAAATTGACATCCTTAGAAGCAGTTGTCGAACAAGAAACATGGCGGTCATTGAAACGGTAATCCAGTTATCCAGTAAAATAATATACCGGTGTTAAAGCGCCTGTCTCATAGTTACTACGATGATGTATCTTCGGAACAAACTTTTTGCATATACATGTATATAAAATCTTAAAAGAAAATATTGAAAAATAATAGATTTATAGTTAAAAAGATATATGATGTACATCAATTAAAGGGTATGATTTGTTCGTATTAATTGGTGCGTGTATTACTCGAATTGTTGATTTGGTGCGTGATTTGCTCACTTTGTTGATTGGTTGATTGTATGTGTATTCCTCAATTCCACCTATTCGCAACTTTTTATCATTTGTACCAATGTATAACACGATTAGAGTAGGGTCTTACAAGCTTTGATGGTGATAAAATTAGTCCGAAAAAGAAAATAATGTTGTAACATTTTATTTTATCTTTAAATGAAGTCGATTAACTAATAAAATAAAATATCAAAAAGTAAATGTTCTTAAAATGTTTCATTTCATCGAAGACTGATAAATACAAAAAAAAAATCTGAATTTTAGGACCCTTAACATGAAGTGCAATAACCTTTCAAAAGTTCAATTCACGTCAATATGTAAAACAAATGTCTAATGATAGAAATTTAATCATTGCATACCGCCTTGTGGGTCATATTTGCTAAATTTATCACATAAATCTTCTAATCATTTGATGCAATATCGTGCGTTATAGTTTTCCTTTGATTGAGATACCATATTATCCAATCACAACCTTTGAAATTAGTACACTGTCTTCCTGATTGCTCTTAAACGTTATCTTAAAACATAATTATGTTTGTTTCTTTTATCAAACATACAGTCTATTTCACTTTTGCCTTTTGACTTATCTCTGCTTTGGGCGGTAACGCAAATATTCGACAACAATAATTCTATGTACCTTAGATATATCTATGTTGACAGTTAATGGCCGTATGTATTTAAGGTAGTCTAACTGTAATGATTTCCCGCGCTTTTTTCTCGAATGTCGGGAACACTCGGTTAACTGTCACTAACAGTCGACAATAATCGATGTCGCTTCGGTTACTATCGGCTCTGACGAGTAGTGTCGGAAGTCACCGAAAGCGAGCCGATGTTTGACGACGTCGCAAATTTATGCGCGGGAAAGCATTACAGTTAGACTACCTTAATAAAGATTGGACTTTCGATAACAGTTTATTAACCATTATTTAACGAAAAATTTCCAGTTACAAACTAGTTGCCTCAGAATGTCGACTGTGTCGATGCTCATTAATATTGCATATAAAACACTTCTTACTTACAAAACGTGTCGAGTTAAAGAAAGCGAAATATGCATATCAACAATCGCCACATTCACAAAACATACCTCCCCACGCAGCAAAAAAAAAAGAGAGGAAAAGAGAGCTTGTTGTTAGACGTATGTCAATTCAAAAATGGCATTCCCATTTAATGTCTACATTGTATAGTTACAGAATTTCCCTAACAGATACAATTGTACCAAACATCGAAATATGTAACCGCGACTGTAAAACTGGTGCCACTAAGCAAAACAAATACATTATTTCCGGGTCTCTTTAATTAAAGCCTGATACTAAGAAACAGTTGAAATTTCAAAGCAAACCTATCCACTTATATTTGTTAATGTTAGAATTTTTTTTAAATAAATTCCATTGTTGTCGTTCATCATGTTCATAAAGCCGTTGGTGGAGTCAAAAAATAAATACTAACGCCTTTCAAATTGAACTTTACGTCGTATTTGCAATTTACACACACTCATTGGGGAACTGTATCTTTATTTTTAGTTTTATTTTCGAATGCAAAGAAGAAAATAGTTGATCAAGTAACGTGATTAAATATAAGGGATTGACAGAATTACTGCCATGATTGTTTCCCAATGCGCTTTTCAACACCAATCAATTTGTTCTTGTTTTTTCACTTTTTTGAGCAAAATAAAATTTGGCTCTCAAACGGCCTAATAAAGTTATTTAAACGAGCTAAGAAATAAAAATAGTGTACAGGTACGAACACGTTCATGTTGTAAGAAAAAAAACACTAATATACTAAGTCAATAAGTGTTAATAACAATTGGAGCCATATGTAATTTAATTCGGAGCCACCAATTTCATTTGAACATGGACAGAAACTCTTTTTCACACAAATCATTTTACCAGTATCATCGGGAAAAATTAAATAATCAGATAACTAAACGTTTTTCACTGAACTTTCACTAAACTTTATTTGTATAACATCAATATTAATTTGCAAAAACACAGTTAAAGAGAAAAAATAAAAACACGGATTATACGTCATTGGATTATTAACAAATATTACCACCAAAAACACCCCGATCAAAAACAAATTTAAACTACTTTATGGCTTTGAGTGTTCTCATTTTATCTTAATAAGGAAGTGTTCAGTTGTATTTCAGCGGGGATTTACGTCTTTGAGAAATGGATTAGTAAAATGAACAAAAGATTACTTCGATTGAATAGGGATTACATATTCAAACATTATATTTATCTTTTAAGTAATATATAAACCATACTTACGCATAGGGGAATAACATGTTTACGAGTGTATGATCAAATAATCAAGCTATCACTTACAAGCAGATAACAATCAATTGTAAAGGCGCATCTGGTTGCAATAGGCAAGTTTAACTCGGCTGATTTAACATGTATACTGGTGTCCAAAAGAAACGATAGTACTTGTTTGCAAGGACATACACTCAACAAAAGTTCAAATTGGTCATCAATTGTATTTTTTTACAATGTATGCTAGTTTCGTTTCTTCCCTTCGTTAAGAGAGGCTGTGGAAAGAACTGGTTAGTCTTGAAATCAATTCTCTAATGTCTTTTAAATCTTTATTGGTTGTTTTCTTATATGAATCTAATACCACTTACTTACACCTCAGGGTCAAAATTAGAACAGTCTTTAATTGAAAGGGATGTAAATTTAAAATTCGATACTTTGAAGGGGATTTATTTAAACAAGTGTGCTGTTGATTAATAAATGTTTATGTTTTTCCTACTAAATAGGGGTCCTATTAAAACAAAACAAGAAATTAAAAGCAAATTTCTGTTTGCTTGCCCTTTGTATGCAAGAAATGCATTTTTAGCAAAATTACGGATAATTCTCACCAAACTGTTTAAAGTTTAAGTTGAAGACTGTTGTTGGCATACCATCATAAATAAAGAGTGAACTCAATGTCTTTCTAATAATAAAATACGGACAAAAAGTGACCAATTTGAACTTTTTTGAGTGTACTGTATTATTGTCAATAAACCAAATGGCTATAGAACATTTGGATTTGTCTAATTCATTCAAGAGACCTTTTAACAGGATCATTCATGTGTACTGAAGATTAATTTCATCAATCCTGTACAAGCATAAACAGAATTTAAAGATGGGTCTTTAACAAACATTTCATTGAAAGTTTGGTATCGTTTTTTTTGGACACTCGTATACACGTATCTTCATACCAGTTTATCTTTAACAATGAAAGACGTCTTCCTTATTAGCTCACCTGTCATGTAGTGACAAGGTGAGCTTTTGTGATCGCAATTTGTCCGGCGTCCGTCCATCCGTCGTCCGTCCGTCCGTAAACTTTTACTTTAAACGACATCTCCTCTTAAACCCATGGGCCAAAGTTGATCAAACTTGCCACGGATGTTCCTTGCATGAAGCTCTTCCAAAGTTGTTCAATGAAATCAATCCATGCAGAACTCTGATTGCCATGGCAACCTAAAGGAAAAACTTTAAAAAATCTTCTTCTCTGAAACCACAAGGCCTAGAGCTTAGATATTTAGGCATTTAGCACCCTCTAGTGGAACTTTACTAAGATTGTTCAAACTATTTCCCTGGGGTCAAAATCGGCCCCGCTCCAGGGGTCACTTCATTTTACATAGACATATAGGAAAAACTTGAAAAATCTTCTTGTCTGAAACCACAAGGCTTAGAGCTTAGGTATTTGGCATTTAGCACCCTCTAGTAGAACTCTACAAAGATTGTTCAAATTATTTCCCTGGGGTCAAAATTGGCCCCGCCTCAGGGGTCACTTAATTTTACTTAGACTTATAAAGGAAATCTTTAAAAATTTTCTCACAAACCACAATGCGTACAGCTTAGATATCTGGTAAGTAGCATTGTCTAATGGGTGTCTACTAAATTTGTTTACATTATGTCCCCTGGGCCAAAATCTGCCACGCCCTAGGGTTCTCTTGGTTTAGATATAGTTATATAGAAAAAACATGAAACTCATTCTCCAAAACTAATAGGACTAGATCTTAGATATTTGGTGCTGAGTATTGTGTAGAGACCATTATCAACTTTGTTTACAAGTTGGCCCTGGGGTCAAAATTGTCCCTGCCCCAAGGGTCACTTCATTTTACAAAGACTTATATATAGGAACAACTTTCAAATCTTCTTGTCTGAAACCACAAGGCATAGAGCTTAGATATTTGGTATTTAGCACCCTCTAGTGGAACTCTACAAAAACTGTTCAAATTATTTCCCTGGGGTCAAAATTGGCCCCGCCTCAGGGGTCACTTAATTTTACTTAGACTTATAAAGGAAATCTTTAAAAATCTTCTCACAAGCCACAATGCGTACAGCTTAGATATCTGGTAAGTAGCATTGTCTAATGGGTGTCTACTAGATTTGTTCACATTATGTCCCCTGGGCCAAAATCTGCCACGCCCTAGGGTTCTCTTGGTTAACATATAGTTATATAGAAAAAAACATGAAAATCATTATTCTCCAAAACTAATAGGACTAGATCTTAGATATTTGGTGCTGAGTATTGTGTAGAGACCCTTTATCAACTTTGTTTACAAGTTGGCCCTGGGGTCAAAATTGTCCCTGCCCCGGGGGCCCTTAATATGTGAAAATGGCAAACTTTAAAAATCTTTCTACTGGAAACCCCAATGCCTAAAGTTTAGATATATGGTATATAGCATTGTCTAGTAGATATCTACCAAGTCTGTTCAAATTATGTGCTCTGGTCCAAAATTGACCATGCCCTAGGGTTCTCTTAGTTTACATTAATTTATATAGGAAAACATAAATAATCATTTTTCTCTGAAACTAATGCGACTATCCTTAGATATTTCGTGTTAAGTATTGTGAAGAGACCCTTTACCAACATTATATAAATGTTGGCTCTGGGTAAAACTGAGTGTAGTGTTGTACTCAGGTGAGCGATTTAGGGCCACCATGGCCCTCTTGTATTTATTTAAGATGTGTGTTCCTGAGGGTATTTTTGTATGAATTATAATATATGAATATTTTATCAGGATGTTATCACATAAAAAGAAATAAAGCTTTTATACTCAACCAAAGTTCTCATTTTAACAAGCGAATCAGCTTTAGCGATCTCACTCACGAAGCGATTCTTTAAAAAATGGATTGAATATTGCTTCGGTAGAATAAGCTTAAAGATAAACTGCATTGGTTCCCGTTTTCAAAGAGGCTTTGCTTGCTTTAAAACTATTTAAAGTAATTCACTTAAAATTAGAAAGAAATTGTAGAATTATCGAACCTTTGTAGTTTTTTTACATTCGAGTTGTAGAATAGCGTTTCGCCACGGCATTGTTTTCAAACTGTAATAAAGAACAAATGGAAAAAAAGAATCATTTTAAAGCTCAGCTAACGAAAGGAAAAAAAAAACACTGGATCGGATAAGCCTGATTATAGGCATCACCGTAGATACATGTGAATATAATGCCGCTTATATCCGTATTAAACGCAATTTAATATCGAAATTTACATTTTGATCCAAACAAAACGACGCTGAACATATAACAGTGATCACAAAACTTTCAGGGAGGTATGTTCAGCAGATAAATATCACTCCATGGAAAGAGCGGCGTACCTGTATGGGCCCCATCTCCCACACACATGCGCACAGTTTTAGTTGTAGATATAAAGTCAATTGACTCTCCTGTGTAAACGCACAATAATGATGTTGTCACATTAATAATGCTGAGTATTGTTTTTATCATTTTTAATGTTATATTTACAAATTTCATTTATTTGATTATTGGCTTTATAACTCATTTAACATTTTACTTCACTTGACCTAATTTGGCTTTCCATATAAACTCCAAATTTATTACTAGTTTATCAATTTTACTATCCCTTCAGGAAGTGTACATGAGTTTCTTACTGGGGATTTTAGTACTTCAACGCGAACCAGTAACAATAAGGTTAACTCTCATAGCTGATAAATAAGATTGCTTATATCAAAAGACGTCTGTTTGTTTTAACGTAATGTATCATCAAATTAGATAAATAAAGCACTTTCAGTGTTCAATAAAGAAAAGACCTTCACGTCAATCATTTGTTTTTATTAAAAAGTAACATTAAAATATCTATGCTCTCAGTGTTAATTGTCTTCAAAAGAAACGTACACAATATCTTTTTATGAAATGTATTGGCTTGCAGTAATAACGTACAGGTATCATACGCACTTAGTGTTTAGGAATCTATATTTATGTATTGTTATTGAATCCACTGCAACCCAATAGAAACACTCTAATATGGGTACTTCAATGTCATGATTACCATATCCCTTGTTATAAATAATATCATTCATTTTTAACATGTGCATAATGTTGCGGTCACTTTAAAGATTGTTTTCAATAATTATTCTTAATACATTATGCCATGGATGAAAAATGTAGATCATACTAAGTGTAATGTTTTAAACGTGTAGTTTTATCAGAGTAATCCAACTTATCTTCCAGTCCGTGTAAATATTACATACCTGGAAAAATTAAGATGAGTTTCATGTTAACAACCGCCAAAAGGACCAAATTTATAACATTTATGCTTTGTCATATTAGCTGTACTTATTATATTAATATCACAAAATAACGTGGCCAAAAGTTCTAAACAATTATTTGTACACGCAATTACAGGGCTAGAGGTTATAAAACTGAGTTTGGAAACCAGTCTCAAATCCCAAGCATCTGATTGGCTGAAATGGCGACTGGTGCTTGAGATTTGAGACTGGTTTCCATGCTCAGTTTTATAACCTTGGGCACTGGTGTTGGTTTATCTTATAGAAAAAATGCTTTTTGCTCCTTTTTTAAATGCTTGTATGTCAAAACTCCAATTGTTTTAATAACATTTCAGTTTCTATTTTATTATGTAAAGACATATTTAGTTCTGTTAACGATGCGTTTTCTGAAAGCGTCTTCATAAAATTAAAGCAACTCCAGGTAACTTCTTCATAGAAACACACCAAATGTACACAAAGCCCAGTGTAGGCATTGATAAAATTACAAATGGAGAACACAAATCGTTTAGAACCAGTCTTGCACAAATCATTAAGTTAAACACCAATGTTAAGACAGCTTCAGAATTAAATATCAGGTTTCATCGCCATAAATTCTGGCAAAAATGTAAATAAAAACTACTTAGCGTTTATTAAATTACAAATCTATTAAATGATGTGACGATTTTCTGTAGACTTCTATTCCCCAATAAACTTTTGTATACAACAAACGTATAGTCACAAATTTATAGAGACATATCAAATTAAATCAGTTTACCTTAGCATTTGTCATGCAAGATCCTTAACAAATCTTTAAAAACATATAAACTGTTCTTACATAAAAGTGTTGCCTATCACAAACACATTCTATGCTTGTTTGTAGAAGATCAGTCAGGAAATATGTTTTGCAAACAATTACTTCATATTTATTTATTTCATTTGATTCTCATTCTATTAAGTTATTTTGGAGAAGGTAAGATCTTATTAATTTTGTTTTGTTTTTAATAGGAACACACGAACATACTGCTGGGTTGTTGTATTATACACATCTTTCAATATATATTATAAAATTAGAATTTTTGTTTCATGTGTGTTCAATTTGTTTAGTCACACCTTCATGAATGCTGAAAATATATTTGTCAAGCACTCGATGAAACATTATTTCTAAGCACAATATCTTTTTAAAAATTGTCATTATCATTTAGAAGATTTCGCTCACAAACTGTCACATGCCCATAGAAGGGTATTGTTACGTGTAGTTAATATTTGATTTTGTTTTTATGGGATTCCCGTTATTTAAAACATCAAACACCGTTTAACGTAATTAAAAAGAAAAAGAAATGATCGGCAAAATGATGTATACAAGTAGCTTATCTTGTTTACAAATATAGTTTAAAAATTAAACAAAAGCAAACTCTTTTAAGTTCTTTATTTTTATTGCAAGGCCAAAGGCATCCAAATATGATTTAGATAAAAGTTCTTCTTTTTTAAAAGTATTCTCTTACAAACGTTATATGTTTTCTCCATTGAGGGCATAAACATCTCAAGTTCATCCGGGTTATCTTTTTTAATATGTATTTTCATTTTTTTAATAAGCAAAAAAACAAACAATCTTGTTATCTGAATAAACGATTGAACTGAAAACATGTTTTCTCTTATTATCTCTAGTTTTCACATTGTCAATTGGTTTGACGTATGTAAATAGGGAATTGAAAAACAACAACAACAACAACAATAAAATACCTTTTTAAATGTTCTAATTTCAAAGACTAATAGTGTGTTAAATCAATGGTTGTTAATGCATATTTATATATGGCAGTTGAACTGATATACATGTAATATCCAAATTAAATGATTGAATGAAATATATTTTGTTAAAGACAATTCTAAGTTTTTAAATAACCAAGAAATATCGATATCGAATGGAAATATTATTCTAAATGTCTAAATGTTTTTAGTTTCTTTCTTTCTGGATACAGGTTTAAGTATCAAATACCGACATCATGGCTATTAACTAATCAAAGACATATAATATGGTTAAATTTTATCGAAATGCTTTTTGAACTTAAAGCTAGACCGCTTCCGCCAACCCAAACCATATGTTATTGTTACATGTACAGCTAAAGAAATTTTATTAATATATGACTTCTTGATTTTAGGAAAGCCCCTGCAGGAACCCGATTTTGTTAGTGGATGGCTTTACATAGAATCTACACAAGGGAAGGATCGTCTAAATGTTAGCCATAATTTGGCTGAAATGCCTGTGTATGTTCAGGTTCAAGTTAAAAGCGACCCGTCCAACAAAAATGAATACATATTTACAGGCATAGGTAAATTCTTAGTAACAATTTTAGTTTGAGCGTCGATATGATAAAATAAAAATAACGCACCCAAGCTCAATACCACTTAAGCTCAGCCTATCCACACATTCTATCGAGAAGGATCCATTTTCATTTAATGCCATAATATTTATTGATTTCGAAAAATAAAAATTGATTGTTGCTAGCATGAGAAATGTATGATCAGTAAGGCAATAATATTACCAAATATGACAGTAAATGCTATCGCGTTGTTGCGATGCATCTATAACTCAGTCTGTTACAATAGAACGGGAGCCTTTTTCGGCGTTAGCTGTCTAAGCTCACTTTTGACCTAGGGTTTCGACCAATGAAATATTGTAAATTAAACTTATTATGCAGCGGGAAAATCAAATAGATTATTTTGATTTGTTATTAGTGGGTCTCGTTAATGATTACCGTAACGATTTTTATATTGTGTGTAAGTATTTACCTGGCACTTATATGTTCGGGCATTTTCGTTTTCTAAAGCGATAATTGTATTGGAGAAAATGATATTTGCGGTATAAGTAACCAGTTAAGTCAATTGATGACTTAAATACGATTTTATATGGAATATTCATGGGTGTCAGGTAAACACTCGAGTACAATACACACTGTAAAACAACAGAGAAGTGCAGATATTTCTGGTTCTTACCGGTTCCTTTCTAGTTCCTTTGATAAGGATTGTTAATTTCAAGACCAGGCATTCAACTCGCCTTGGTGTAGTGGTTATCACACTCGCCTCTCAAGCTGAGGCCCCCGGTTCAATACTCGGGAGGGACACATTTTTAAAGTTAATTTACGTAAAAGTTGGTAAATTTCGCTCTTGTAACAAGTTGTTATTATTTTCATTTATTGTATTTTAATGACATTTATTCATCATTAGTACTAACTCTACAAGAGGTATTTTATTGAAACTGAATAAATGTACAGTTAATGTTAGACATTCTTCTTTAATCGACGTATTATCACCAGACGAAATTTTTGCACGTTCTTTATTTCTTTCTTTCTTATATATAAAAATCTTTTCCATCAACGCCGTTAATCTTTTTTAAAGATATTTCTTGTTTAGATTGTACACTTAACAACTTTTCTAAGTATACACCTTCGTACGGGGGCATTACTGGCTTGATAATTGAGCTATTGTTCTAAAATTTGCAATAAAAATGCAATAAATACTAACTGATTTATTAGAAAAAATTGGTTGAATTTAACAGGCATATAGAAAAACGAAAAGATAGTCGACTACATTTTATGCGTTCAAACTTATTTGCTCAAAAAGTGAGTTGGACTATAAACAGCTATAAAACATTAAGATCAGAATGAATGGAATTTAATTTAACAGAAATAGAAGAATAACATATTTCTAGGTTCCAAATGTCCATTTTATTGTACGCGTAATTGGTTTATTAAGTCGAACGCTTAATTAACTGATGTTGTGAAATTGTATTTTGTGAGTTTCAGTATTCCAAATTCTTTTGAGCAGTCAGTTGTCTGTAATTTTGAATGCTTAACTAATAAATTAGTTAGTATTTATTGCATGGTTTATTAAAAGTTTTAGGAAA
Organism: Corbicula japonica; assembly: GCA_038501625.1. Lineage (NCBI taxonomy): Eukaryota > Metazoa > Mollusca > Bivalvia > Venerida > Cyrenidae > Corbicula > Corbicula japonica. The sequence continues at coordinate 298,306 of JAZAYU010000443.1, read as the reverse complement.
ATAACAATCAAACAAGAAATGCCCCAGTACGAAGGTGTATACTTAGAAAAGTTGTTAAGTGTATATGTAAGAAATGATTATTATAATACAATATTGCCTATTTAAGGTCTGGTTCCACGAGACGATGACCAGAACGACCCATACGGAGGGATAACATATCTATACAATGAAAGCGTCGTTACCATTTCAGCTTACACCATGAGTAACCACTACAGCGGCAGAGTAATATACACAGGTTACTGTGCAATATTAAGGGCTTCTCGCTTTTCTCAGTTATATAATACTTTTACTGAAGTTTGCCAACATTAAATTACTAATGAACCCTTTATTATTAAAAAAGGTAAACTTTCTAAAGTCATTGAAATTATAAAACTTTTATCTTCTGACGAACAATCTGGTTTATGGATTTCTCAGATTTCTATTAGTGATTGAATACTTTCTGGAAGCAAACACATACATGTAATTCCCTTTGATTCCTGAATGTGCCCATCCCGATATGAATATTTCGCCTTTTTAGTAACTTATGTACATATTATTTCATAATGTTGCCTGTGTCGTAATTGTTATTAGAAAAAAGGTGATGAGACTACATCAATTATAACGTCTTAATTGTTAGTTCATTTTAAGACTTTAAGTACAATCATTTGGAAGCAAACATGCATTTTGATTTTCTACAGATAAATAACCGCTACTTTTTAATTTCAAAAATTGAAAGCAATCACTCTAATTTTTGTCTGTACATGTATGATATAATTTTAGTTTAAATATTTTTTTGAAATACAATATTCTCAAATGATATCCTAAAGAGAGTTCACAGTACTGGGAAGGCCCTAACGCACTCGACAGCTATTCTGGGTATGTAAGAGTGAGAGCTTGGAAATCATCGTCTTTTCCAAAACCAGATTACCATATAAGCGGTGTACACATATCGGCTGCCTGTCCGGTAGGTAAGTTATTTTGTTTACAGTTACAGTCGTTTCGACTTTTCCACATTTATATTCGTTTTTTATCAAACCTTCGCATTCCATTTTTTTTAAAAATCATTTTGTATTCGACTTATGTCACTATTTAAAAAACATAAGACATGTAATATGTGATACACGCGGCAGCCATATTTATCAGCATTCAGTGCTTTGAAGCATTGTTTTCTTTTTCAATTAATAAATTTAAACTGTTTTTAAACAAACCTTACCGTTTTCAACATTATTCTTAACCGTTTACAAGAAGTTTTAAGTAAACTTCCATTACAAAAACGATTGTTTGTGAATTATTAAATACAGTGTTAATTTGTATGCCTTCTCATGGTATAACTTTATTAACTGATTATTATTATTTTCAATGATTTTGACTTACGTGCTCTGTAGGTTGCTATGAAATATATACACAAACATTGAAGGATAGTTGATGTCACATCATGACATAACAAACATTACATGTAATATGTTTCCTTATCCAACAAATGCAAAACGGGGTCTGTGCAGCGTTAAAGTAAGAAGTGTTGTCAATGTAAATATTTACTTTCAGCATATTCATGGTATGTATTACATATAAAAAATATTGTCATCCCCGCCCGGCCGAAATTTAAGAGAAATATATGGAGTAGAACGGATTTTTCTATGTAAACACTTGTAAATGTGAACAGTAGTAAACAGTCAAAGCAGCTACTTTGATATATTTATAGTCACCAACTGTTTGTACGAAAGAAGTCACGGATTAAAGGAATATCCATCCTTTGTGATTGTACGAACAAAACTACAAGAAAACAGTATGAAGTTTCACGGTCATATGTCAGATGCCGTTGGTAATGCTGAAATATCAATTGATATATACATTGTATATTACATAAATCATATATATTTTGTATCAAATAAAAAATATGCTGGAATCAAATCTGTCTGAAGAAAATCACAATTAATTTTAAAATAGAATTTTCAAGGGTTTAAAATAGTCATTGATTCGAATTTAGGTTGAATAACACAAAACATTCAAATTTGTCAATATCAAAGTCGCATCATCAAATTGCGACTTGTAACTTAAATTCGTATGTTACATGGATCTTTTCCCAAAATGCTCATCTTAATGTTTTAATGAACTTAAATAAAATTAAATTTAAGGTACTGTAGTCATCAATAGTGGTCAGCAGAATGGTTATGTATTTTATGGATTTGATAGAGAAACTATTCGTATTTGGACAGACTCCACTTCGTCTGGCTGTGAGAGATTTCTTACAATTATTTATATTTTAAACCTTTGATTTATTACTCCGACCGTAGAACTAGTAATTACTGCATCAGTTACACTAAATTAAATTAAATGCCATTATGAAAAGAATCTTATTTTACATGATTACTTTACTTTTAAATATTACACAAATAATAGACTTCCACATCATATTTATGTTACGAAACAAAACTTTTGGTGTTGGTCAATGTTTATCCGAGAATAAACAATTTGTTATGATAGTGGACTTACTTTTTAACATTTTATCTTTGTGTGAATTGCCCATTTGTAGATGTTTTCTACGGCACTGATGGAACGTCCTTTGACACTTACTTCCAATCCGGTTTACTTGAGATATTGGCATGGTCATCACTTTCATTAACGCCGTCTTCGACCAAAACCATACAGCTTGGCGTTGTACCTGGTGCTGCATTTGAAATGGACAAACACTATACGATTCCGGCACTATCAGAATTGATAGTCGTGCATGTCTGGGTATGCTTGATTAATATTTGATTCCATAATTATACGCTTATGTATTTGAATGATTTGCTCTTAATTGTTTAATGTATTGAACAAATCATCATGTTTATAATTCAGTAAAAACATTTTAGAGAATAAGATTTTTTATTTAATATTGAGAATTATAACACAATTTTAAGTTTACTTAATAGTTGTTATTATAGAAAAGGACTCATACATGTAATACAAATAAAAGGAATTTATCGAACATAACTCTCCCAATCTACTGTCTCTAAGCTCCATATAAGACAAGTAAATATACATATATTTCCGGAAGCAAATGTTATACTTAAAATTCAAACTTTGTTTAAATATTCTGTAAAAAGAATGTTCACACTTAAATGCACGTGTTTCAGGCAGAAGCGCTGGGTGGAAGTAACAATGGATTTCGGTTTATCGCTGGTGGGACGATGGCTTATTCGTTGAACCCTGGCAATTTTTCGTGCATTTATGGGGGCCTTACCTATGCTTACACTAGTACTTCTTTAAGAACGTGGAAACCAGGATCTGCCAATATTGGCAAAACAATTTGTATTCCGCCAACTTTTGGAGGAGGACTTTATTCACAAAGTTCAAATCAAGCAACAGCCAAAGCACATCTGTGGATTCCTGGAGGTAACCATATAGCTTTCATCTTAAAAATGTACTATACTGAATACCTAGATAAAAGATTAAACATGCGTTTTTGATGTCATTGGAAAACGTATATTTTGTTGTTAAACAAGAGCATTAATGGCGGTTGGGTTCTGGCAACTGTTTTAAATTCTTAATAATTTAAATGTACCCCATCTTCAAAACAGTCTTTTTCAAGTGGCAAATCCACAGTTACAGTTAGTTGAATTTAGGTTAAGAATTTTATACACTGACTATAGATATCATTGCAGTACAGTATTATCAATTCGCAATACATCTGCGGACAATTATATACCATTATCTTATTTAATTATATTCTAGGTTTTACATAAGATATGTTTAAACTTATTAAAGTAGCAATTTTGAATTAATGTGTTACAGTGACCACTCTTCATTGGAGCTGTAAAACAATAGAAGACTGTTATTATGAACATCTGGATTGTTTAAATTCAACTTGTGAATGCAAAGCTGGATTCTATGAATTCGATGGTGACTGCGAAAAGGGTAAGGTAGTCATCAGATGTTATGTGTCTCTTTATATAACAACTTGTGTTGTTTTGTTCATACGAGAACCTGCTTGGGCAAGTGTGAGGTTGGTGCACCCTAGAACCTGGTTAAACCCCAAGTGGCAAATTATTTTTGCCACTGACAGTTCCAAGGCAGTAACCACAAGGGTTAGGTTTTTCGTTAATTGTTTGTGGTGTCTTATTTGAATTTAACTTACTTATAAACACGTGCTCTCTTTTCCTCTCTTCTTTTTCGCTGCGTAGGGATGCTATGTTTTGTGAGTGTGGCGATTACTGATATGCAATTTTACTTTTCTAAAATTTGCTGCGTCTGGTAATCAAGCAAACTCTGTTTCTTAATCATTTAATTTATTATTTTATTGTCAACTGCAAGAACTGTCCTGCAACGACACAGTTCCGGTTATACCTGACATTAACAGAAGGTCACGAAATGACAGCAGTGGTATTTTAAGCAATGGAAGCTATATCATCCAGGACAGTAAGCTCAAGACATCTTGGTATTCCGCAACAATCCAAAATGAAACGTACCTGATTCCTGACATAAATACAATTCCGACAGGTACTGCATGTGGATCGAAGTTCCAAGTTTACATAAATGGTAATTTAACGTTAAATGAAATACAAAAATAATTGATGCTTTTGCAATTTCTTTAACTATGTTTGATCTTCGAAGTGGTATTTTAAATATTTTTGGTTCGCAATATATTTCAAGTTTGTTTAGAATGCAATCATTTACACATATCACTTTTAAAATTATTAAACAACTAAACGTAGATGTATGTACTGAATACAACGATCTTATTAAAATCTCGGAGCAACCTCTATCGCTTTGCTTTTGCATTTCCGTACGCGAAGACATGAGTGCATAACCTTGTAATTTTTACTCAAAGCTCGATCAGCGTTTGTTCTCGCTGGGCATTGCCATACTGAAACATAATTTGCAGTTGTTCTCAATATTCTTAACATTTAAAGATGTGAATAACTGTATAATCACAATTTCAGGTACTCATCCATCATTGGAATCACTTACAGAAGTTCCCATAGATTTGCAAGCCTGTTACAACGATTGCACAGCAGCATTAACAGTTCCTGTGAGAATATGCCCAGGCGGTAAACTTCAATATAGGCTTCCGCGGATACCACTCAACGAAACTGCCTATTGTCTAGGTAAATTGAACAAAAATAATATGCAATTTAAACTGAATGCAACATTAGAGAGTCATTTAGTTATCAGTATCAGAATATAAATGTTTTTGTTTGTGAAACCAATATGCTCAGTATGTTTTTTACTCCTAGACTAACGTTTGTTGTTTTTTCAATAAATCATTTTTCGCACCGTTTTTGTTTGAAGAAAACCTAAAATATACATGTATCATTTACAGACGTCTACACAACCCCGTTCATCATTTGAATCACGCTGTTATTATTTCAACTTGCCTCTTACTTATTTTCTAGACCCGACTGAATTGCAGGGATTAAATGGTACGTAGTTTTTGGCGAGCCAGTTTTGTCATGTATACCTAAAACGATGAATGAAAAAAAAACAACAGAATTTAAAACAGGTTAAGTGAATAATAAGCCTTTTATGATATTAACATATATCATTGTATATATTTATTTTGTAATTAAACTGCGTGGGCATTATTTAATTTTATCATTTGCAAATACCTCCTAGCTCAAATCACCTTAATAATAAATAACTGTTATGAAAAATAAATATAACTGTTGTTAGGATGCTCCTGGTAGTTTTGAATATTCGCTTTTGGGATGGTTGCTATTCAATATAGGTTTCGTTTCAGTTTCAACCCTTCATTGGGAGTGTGGTGAGAGCAGAGACTGCTTCAATGCATATTCTGATTGTATACTCAACAATTGCCAGTGCGATGTGCAACATTTTGAATATGAAGGCATCTGCAGAAAAAGTAACGCATTGACTTTAATTTATTGGCATTTAGTGTTAAAATGATTCCGATAAAAAGGAATCGAATCACAACTGCGACGGTCACAGCATATAGCAATAAAGCAGGCTAACCAGAACACCAACGAATCCAAGTAAAAATGCGTATTACTAAGTAAAGATGATAAGCGTTATCGTCAAAATGTGCAACTGTGACCAATACTTATCTAACGGGAAGAACCTTTTCGGCGACTTATATAGAATTTCGTTTTAATGGATAAACTGTTAATATGATTTAATCCATTTAAACATTCATCGTTAGCTAATGTTCATGTATACATGTAGTTGTATAGTAAACACTGACTGATTATCAGTAGACCTGTCTAGTCATTCTTTGACGCAATCGAGTTTTACCAACCAATTTTGCTACTCACAAAATGTCCATCTCAATGAAGTGACATCAACAATGATTCTCTTGATGGAGCTATATGTTGTAGGTAACAACATAAACAAAGAAATATTCGCGATTAATTAATTATGGCTTTATTATTAATTTTCTATTCGCAACAAATATTTTATATTTTAAATTAGTAAAAATATAGTGCTCAAAATAAAATCATATATTTTCCTAAATCAAACCCTCCATTACGGCCTTATCTTCGTCGCTGACGTTTTGGAGCACGACTGCGAAAAGTCAAACGTTTTGTTATGAAGATGCTGTATCAGTGTCGCGATAGCTTGTTTAATTATTCAGAAAAAAAGCGAACATATAACAAAACAAATTTCCAATTGATTTGTATGGCCAATGGCAGTTGTCCTTCTAAACTATCTAACTTTTGCTATTTTACTACAAATTCATACCGCACGGTGGTTTCCATACAGTGCTTATAACGAATGTCAAGAAAGGGTAAATATTCGATTTATTTAATTGTTCTAGACTTAACATGCAACGACGATGTGCCTGTTGTACCCAAGATTGATAACAGATCACGGTGTACATACGTATCCGAGTTCGACAATGTCCTAGATGATAGCGACCTCATGTTGTCGTGGTATACTGCAAACACTCCAGGAGGGAATTTCCGTATCCCAGATATATATACTTTACCCTCAGCAAACACATGCGGTTCAACATCTCAAGCTTACATCAATGGTAGAGGTCTTTGAATTATATACTACTCAATGTTTGCTAAGCATAAAATTTACCACATACCATCGTGAAGTCACCGTCTTAAGCTATTACATTGGGAATCGTTAAATGATGCATCGGAAAGGTCCATCGCGTACACATCACCATCATCGACTCTAATGCAGCCTCTGCTCGATAAAATACCAAATATCTTTTACTACGAAACATCTTCTGGCAGTACCATTTACAATATATGGTCAGACTAATTAAATAAATTCATATAATCTGCGACTCTCTCTTACATAGTTTTGCCACTGACCGTTTCAGTGCAGTATTCCCAAACGTCCTTTTTTCGTTAATTGTTTGAGGCGTCTTATTTGAATTGACATACTTATAACAAACATGCCCTCTCTGTTCATCTCTTCTTTTTCGCTGTGTGGAGGCTGTGTTTTGTGAGTTTGGCGATTCCTGATATGCATATTTCACTTTTTTAACAGCGACACATCCATCTTTAACAGTGCTTAATGAAAAACCTACAACACTGAGTGTCTGCTACAACAACTGTTCTGAAGCTATGAACATTCTTGTAAGAATGTGTCCTGGAAACATCCTCCAGTATCAACTGCAAAAACTGCTGATGATTAACTCTTCATTCTGCTTCGGTAACTAATTGTAACTTTCTAAAGATGTATGTAGAATTAACAAATTGAATACTATAAAAGCTACGTCCAGATGACAAACTGAAGCCTCCTCTCACAGCCTATACAAAGGTAAGGAAAAAGACTAGTTTAGAGCGACCTTAAACTTAGATTGGAGAGTAGTTTCTATTTTTAAGCATCTAATTGGCTGAACTGGATTTGAGACTGATCTCCAGTTTCAGTTTTGTGAGCACAGATTCTGATTAAAAATGGCATTCAACCGGTTGACACCCACCTGGTTACCGCTGGAGAGATGGATTCGACAACGGCGATTGATATGGAGCACGAAAAGGCTCAAAAGTAAAATGGAGGTGCACCTATATTTAAAATTACCGATGCACCTGTAAATTTATGCGTTGGACGTGTAAATTTACGCGACAGACGTTTACAATTACAGGTGCACCTAAAAACAAAACCGGTGCCACTCCATTTCAAATAGCGGTGGACCTACAAAAATATACGTCCGTCGTATAAATTATTTGCGCCAAACGTAAAAATTACCGATGCACCGCTAATTTACAAGTGCACCGGCATTATGAAAATGATCAACCAATCACAACCCTTGTTTCAAACAGTTGTTTTTGCTGAAAATAGAAATTTAAAAATGAAAATTAGTTAATTTTTATTTTATTTTTATTTTTGTGCTTTTAAAATTTTAAACATATTTTTAATATTTCCAGAATTAAATAAACAATTTAAGCATTTTAAAACGAACAATTTTCAACATATCGTTTACACCGCAAAACTTTAAAATGGCGAATGTAAGGTACATTTTGATTGGCTATCATTAATATGGGTATAAATAGCGAAAGGGTCAAAATCGAAATGTAGGTGCACCTATAAATTACGCGATGGACATATAAAAATATACGATGGACGTATATTTAGGTTATACACCATTAAATATTAGTGATCAGGCCTCTAAATAATATTGTGCAGGGAATTTGCGGACTAGTTACAGGAAGTCAAGCCTGATTGGTAGAAAATGAAAATAAATATTTTAAAAAGAACATTATTTTGAGAAAATATAATGATTTTGTAGTAATTTGAATACAAATAATATGAAATAGATAATGAAAAAAGTGAAATTAAACTTTAAAAATAGCTATCATTTTTGACAGAATGTAAACAAAAGTTTCGCAGAGACTGGGGTGATACACTTCTGGCTAAAATGGCGATAAAAGTTTATTGGTCATGCTATGGTGGAATTGGTATTTTATGGTGTGTCTAGGTTGGTTCTCTTGAGAATTGTATGATTTTAAGGGCTTGACCCAATAGTAAATTCAGAAATTGATGAAAGGTTATAATGGAAGTCTATGGAAATTGAATTAGTGGTGAATAACCTATAAAAATGAAGGTGCACCGCTATTTGAAATGGCGCTGCACCGGTATTTTATAGGTGCACCTGTAAATTTAAACGTCCATCGCGAAAATTTATACGTCTAACTCATAAATTTACAGGTGCACCGGTAATTTTGTATGTAGGCGCACCTTCAATTTACTTTTGAGCCTTTTCGTGCGCCATAGATTTAACAAAGTTTAAAGGCACAGCAACTGTCTAACATTTTAGGACATCTTGCAAGTATGGACAGATACTGTTTTGAAAGCAAGGATGAATGCGTAGTTCAGTCTATCCGGGTAAAAAGAGGTCTAGGGAAGAATGAACAAGTTTGACAAGAAGTAGTTTATTGTACTGGTTGGGACTTCTATTGATGATATTTCGTCGCAGTGTTTCCCCAATCAGAACTATAACACTTCGAGCTAAGTAAACGTGTTTGAAGAATAAATTGATATATTGTATTGTTAGTTTATATAGATCTACAAAGTCATGTAGCAATTTTTAACATATATTAAAGAAATGGAAATATAATGTGCATTTCAGATCCCCCGGGGTTACAAGGAGCAAATGGTATGTTATATTTAATTGATATATGCTGAGTTTTTTTTAATAAAACTCTGATGGTACTTTAACACAAAGGTGTGTATGGTAAAGCGATTTCGTTCACCACTTCATAAATTATAAATCTTTTATTATTTTTATTAGTTTGATAGGCAACGAATATAATAAACTGTAAGTTTTGCCAATCATTTCAGGTAGCTGTCTTACAATCACATGTTTCTGAATATCAAGCATTATACAATAATATGTTTTCGCAGCTATGCGGACCATCTAAACATTATCATCATTCGATCAAGCAAACACATACCATTGTATGCGATGAGTATGATATTACAAAGATGCAAAAACATGCCAGTAAGGATACTTTAAGATAAAATACAGAGGGACGGACGGGACAGACAGACCGACCGACAGACAGACAGACAGACGGACAAACATGATAGAAATTAATGCCTTAGAATAGTAATAAAGCAATTACATCTGCGACTAAGTGGGGAGGGGAAATAACAATGAAATGTATTTCACCTACCTGATAATTGTTGTTTTTTTTTAAGTAAAAAAAGATATCCCGAAATGCATACCGACAAAGAGAACGTTATTCTTTATGTTGAATTGTGCAGCAGAATTTGTACAATAATACTGAGTAATTGATGGATTTATTTTACCAGCAAATTAACTACTAAATTAGCCGCGTATCACGGTTTAGCGCAACTCAACATGACAGCAACTCATAGTACAACAGTTTGTCCATTTCTAACGATGGCGTTCATCGATGTCCTCGGTAACACAGTATTTACAATGTGATTGAAATAGCATTACCTAAACTAGTGTCTTGATTTTTAGATTGTTCCAGCAGACACTCAAGCGGTCATGACCTTAGGTTAATATTGGGTGTGACCGTTGGCGTTGTTCTCTTTGCGGCCGTGCTTGGGATATTCCTCCTTATGAAAAGAAAATTCAGAAAGAAAACACAGTATGTAGAATAAAATATCATAGATGTTTTAAAAGTCATTAGTGTGTTTAATATCTGGCTTATGTGATTTTAGAAAATTAGTCATTTCAATGACATACACAACTTTTTTTATTTTCATGTATTTTGATATACATTAATTGTTGGATAACATTTTAGTAAACGATTAATTGAAACACATTTTTGTTGCATTTGACATTACCACAAGCCTAGCAAAAACATGTATATTTATGATGCCTAAAACAATGCTCTATTTCAATCGACAGATCAGTCGGAGATGCTGCTACAGTGAATGCGGGCAAGCACATGCTTAACAGATTTCAGAGAAATGGCAGACCGAAATTTAACATTTTACAGTTGTCACAATAAATTGACAGTGGTACATACATGTATATTCAAATATAAACTTGTAACCCTTTCTTTATTTAGTGAATATACTGATAAACGAAATATTAAGCAAACAAGCAAGTTTTCCCTTTTACAAACCTCCTATAAACCTGCTTTTTGTAATTGTATGTATGATAAAGCAGTCACAATAAGAGTGATTTTTGAGACGAAAGATTTTTGAGTTTACTCGAAAACAGAGCCTTTAATAGCGAAGACCGAGTGTCAATCAAGTATAGTTTATTGAAAAGAGTACGATACAGAACTCATTTTGATTAAATCAAGAAAGAAAATGTCTAAATATCATCATCATTCTATGGTTTATATACACTTTAACTAAATGCATAATGATTACAGATTCCAGATAACAGATTTATCCGTAATCTGGGTTTTATACGTTAGAAAAAAGCTTCTCATGAGACACATAATAAATGCAATATTTGGTTTAACAATCTTAAAAAAGGTGAAATATGCATATCAGGAATCGCCATATTCAGAAAAAAACAGCCTCCCCACACAGTCAAGAAGAAGAGAGGGAGAGAGCATGGTTAATAAAATGATCAGTTTCAAAGGAGACACCACTAACAATTAACAAAAATGAGAACCCGAGGGGTTACCGCCTTGGAACGGTCAGTGGCAAATCAAATTGCCACTGGGGGTTTAAGCCAGGTTCTATGGTGCACCAACCTCACACTTGCCCCAACAGGTTCTCATATCACAAAACAAATACAAGTTGTCTTGGTGAAACAACTCCAACCCACTTATTGGCTCAACAATGTTGCATGCAAAAGCAGACAAACATATAAAAAATAAGAATTTATTAGCATTGCAAAGCCAAATGGCGGGTACTCAATGATCTTACCGAGACCAGAGCTCCTGGAGTAAAATCAGCAAGAACACGATGACAGGGATAAAAGAAACAAATCGAGCTTCTAGGTTCTTTTAAGAAAAGATTTCCCCATAAACCTTCATAAACTCTTAAACCCCTGCCACCGTCATGCAACCAAAGAGGTAAGCATAATGATCAACTGTAGAAGGGTTAATCACCAGACATGCAGAGCGCTGTAAAATATCATGTTGGTAACCTTTCTTTTTAAATTTACAGATGGTTTTTACGAATAACCGGGAGAAATTAACATTGCCCTTTATCTTCTTAAGTTTATAAATTAAATCTCCATAAAAAACTGGCTGTGAAATACCTTGTTGCAATAGTGATTTTAAACTGCACCTGTATTTATGAATTAGATCTGGGTATCGACGATAAAACTTGCAAAATGTTTTCCTTAATTTGTGATACCGATAACCTTGTTTTAAAAGTTTTTCTGTAATGCAAAGATTACGTTCATTGAAATCATTAATATCGTTGCAAGCTCTTGAAAAGCGAACAAGCTATGAAATATAAACCCCGTAAGATGTTGCACGGGGAACATCGCCGTCTAAAAACGGAAAATTTACTTTATTAAAATTAAAATCATCTCTTTTATCATATATTTTAGTAGTGACATAACCTTTTTTAATTGACAGATTTAGATCGAGAAAGTTTGCTTGCTGTTCTGACGTGTTCGCTTTATTGAGTTGTAGTTCTTAAGGGAGACAACTCGTACGCGTGAAACAAGCAAATCAGTATTTAGGTTATCCCCCGATAGTGTTACCAATCTTTGGGTTAATTAAAATATTTCCTACGCGATAGTGTTAAATTCATTATGTCAAGCATTCGTTTCCAATGTTGGGAGTTAGTAATGGAAATTCTCTTTTTATTTTGTTTTAATAGATGATAGTTAGATCTCACTAATATACGATGCACTACAGTGTACTTGATTGTTTATTTATAACAAAATTGCTCTTACATGGAATCAAACCCATTACGTACGGCGACAGCGCCTAGCCACGAGAACCGGAATACGCTAAGACTGATTTTGCCGGGACAACCCCCAAAAAAGATTCCGCGGTTAACCTTCATAAACGCAACCATCATTTCATGACATCGCTAACCGATGATAGATGTATTTTATCACTTACCGTTAACAAAAAGGATCATTGTCGATTTTTTATTGTTCGACTTCCCCATCCCCACCCTGTCGTTTTGTAGGCAGTAAACAGACAACGCTTATTTATCTAAATTATCTTAAAATCATTCAATTATTAGGGGAACACGTTTTGGAGCCACTGACATCTTGGGCTTGTTTACTTAACTGTCTATTTATTTTATAAGCTTAATAGAATGATTAAGGTAATAAATAATTAAAAAATAAAATAAAACTTGCTTTATACTTCAATTACTCAAATTATCATGATTATATTAAAAGATTTAAGGATATTTATCGCCCTTTTGACGTACAGTTGGTGTGAAAGTGTATAATTAGATGAAAATGGAATATGAAAGCCACCTAACACGACAGATATAAATATATTACAGGATTGAATATGCTTATTCATGAGCAGTGCCTATTTCTTCGAACGCCCGGGGTTGAACGCTGTTTATGATTTACACTAGTATAATTTTGTTCTTCCCCAAATAATTGTACATGTACACTTTGCAAATTTGAATTGTGTTTGTTATGTTGTATCCCTACCAATACGACACACTATTAGCGCTACAACTCAATGTTTATCCAACTGTAGCATGTCATAAAATTTGGAACTGTTTGTTTAATAAGAAAAAAACATCAACAGCTGTTCTCCATTGCTTCCGTTTGTGATTTGATTTTGTGCACTGATATATACAGCTATTACGCAGTTCCTATCGGCTGCAAAGTTATCAGGTTTAGACGAAGCCCATTAAAAATGTCACGTTATATGTAATCTAAAGTCCTTTAGACGACAAGATTGTCTTCATGATGGATTGTATATTGCAACTTTGCAAGATGCCGTGTCTCGTTATTGCCGCGGCAACGTAATGCTGTTGCACATTATTTCAATATTAATTATACGTATTTTGATGTTAATTGAACACGAAAGCGTTTGCACGCAAAAAAATACACACCAGTTTAGAATTTTTGAAGAGACACGCATTTCAAATTCTCTGCAGAAATTGGACTACGCGCTACAGAACTGAATCATAATTTTAAAATCATTTTAACTCAATGCATGAATTTGCCATTATAATACCGTTATGCGTCTATAAAGCAAGTGTATTTAAGGTAGAGCAACTGTAATGCTTTCTCGCGCTTTTTTCTCGAATGTCGGGAATACTCGGTGAACTGTCACTAACAGTCGACAATAATCGATGTTGCTTCGGCTACTATCGGCTCTGACGAGTAGCGTCGGAAGTCACCGAAAGCGAGCCGATGTTTGATGACGTCGCAAATTTTTGCGCGGGAAAGCATTACAGTTGCTCTACCTTAATCGAGGTGGGGGGGGGGGGGAAGCAAGTCAACGTAGCTTTAAATTTTGTAGAAAATGAATACTAAACTTCTAAACAGTCGCATTATCGTAACATTGAATAGAATTCGTGAAAATCCTACAGAAATTAATATATAGGTAAGAAGACAAAATTCTTCGTTATTTGAGTGCCAGCTTTGTGACTTTTTACCATCGCATGAATTAAATGTCAGTGGCTTACAAAATATGCAGGGAATTTAATGGTTATATTGCAAAATAATGTGGAGCTGATTTTTCGTATTATGTTTCAAGTTTAAAGATATTCTCCGAATCCACGCTGAAAAAAAGAATAATATAATCGGTTCATTTAGAGCATTAAGTGTATTTTAAACAAGTTTCCCAGACTTCGACGAGTTTATTTTGATCAGTGAAAACTTCGTGTTTTCAAATATGACAAACCAGTTATGATGGATGGTGTTTCCTGAATTCAAAAACACAAGCAGTTACAAAATAACAATATATTCAGTAATTGTTGTTCAGGACAATACTTTAAACAGATGAGTTAAAAACCTATACTTTATTAAGAAAGTCATTACAATGTACATGTATCAGCAGTGTTGAAAGATTTAAACAAAAACAAAAATCAAATTTGTGTCACACACTCTTCCATGTCCACCGCCATATGCACACCCTCGTTTTGGATGGTCAAATTTTTATTGTTTATTGGTGTTAATACTGAGTTGCGCTAATTCCGGGGTTAGGCGGCGTGGGCAGAAATATTCCTGTATATCCATTACTGTCCATGAACAGGCTCAATCATAGCGAGCCTGCACTAATTTCATATTTGTCGTGTTTAAAGTTCCCTTTTCATTATTTCAGGTTTTTACTATGGGTCGTCTCCCTGACGATACTGTAGCGAGATATAGAGAACGTCATTGATAACGTGAAGACGGGCTGGACTACAAAAACACAATATATTCAGTCATGATTGTTGTTCAGGACAATACTTTGAACAGATGATAAGCAAAAAAAACCTATTCTTTATAAAGACATACAGTATCAGTAGTGTTACAAGATTTAAACCAAAAAAATCAAATTTGTGTCACAAACTCTTAAATAATTTCGCAAAAACTTTGTTATCGCTGAGAAGATAGATCATTTTCTGCCTACATGTAAGATTGCTTGTTGTATAGTCGAGTGCTTTCAATACGATATTGTCTTAAATCACATCCTTTTGCTGGTGGCGTATCCTAAAGAAACAATTTCAGCTGTTCTTTGCGAGATATTAGATGACATAACTTAAGAATAATTATAAAGCGTGCGTATATATAGCTGCAGAGATTATCTTTTCTTAGTAAGAACATGTAGTAGTAATCGTTTTTGCTTCAAAATTCCATTAGCTTCTAATGTTTTTTGATTGTGTGCATACAATATTGTCTTGTTAATTAGTGGGTTGACAGTTTGATTGCATTTGTTCCTTTAAGAACCTGCTGAGAGCGAGCGTGATGTTGATGCACATTTAGGTAGAACTAGGTTGATACCCCTCTTTGCAAAATGGTAACAGAATTTTTCCAGAACCAGTGCTTCAACATCCTTCAAAAACTTGTTTGTTTTAATATTTTATCACCGAGATTTGCGTACTAATGCATTGCACAATGCGAACTCATAACTAACACTTCTCTTCGCGCAAAAACAAGTCAAATATTTTCAGAAAACATTAAATTTCACTAAATTTGAATTTAGCGTGCGACCTTCAAAAATGTTATTAAAACGCAATATAACGAAAAACATGTTTTCTTGTAATTTTAAATGTAGTTTACCAAAGTTTCTCGCATTATGTAGGACTACATTAAGAATAAACAGATATGCCCCCTGCAGTTTATTATTATAATTTTTATGTAGTTTCACCATGACATTCCAGTCTCGTGGTTTAATCCGTCTATTATAGCTTATTGCTCTTTTGTTCGTATTATTTTATCAGTAACTGTATTTCATTACGTTTATCGTTTTCTACGGATTACAAAGCGCGTTATAGTGAACTATTTTTTATCATAATAACTCTGGTAAAACAAATATATTATATATGTAATATTATCCCACACCCTTAAACGCATACAGCTTTAACATTTAATGATTGAAGTTTGACTGTATGAATGTGATTCGTCACGGGAAAGGATACATTCGGATTTTTGGGGTCAATTCGTTATGAAATCACAAAGTTTAGATTTCTTTTTATGCACTTTGTATTATTTTGAAGAATGATTTTCTCATAACTTATTGGAGACTAACTTCGTTACTTTTTTGACAGCACCACAGAATTGTGCAAAACATATAACCAAAAGGAGATTTGTTCTGAAGCGTACCCCAAATATAGCAAGTATCTTGCTTATATAAGTCGATATTAGGTTGCTGTATACAGATTATCAAACCGTTTATATGGTGACATAATTCAATTAGAGTATTTCCCAAAGGAAAGGATGCCATGAAGCACTCAAAAATCATCATTCCCTACGACTTGGCAATAACTAACGAATTGTACTCTTGACAATAATTCGCATTCAAAATTGTTGTTTTTTATCACTCAGTTGACCTTATTTTGCTAGAGAATTTAGGAGATTGTTCAACGTTTGAATAAGAGTCTTATGCAATTAACAGTAAA
The DNA here is from genome assembly GCA_038501625.1 of Corbicula japonica. NCBI lineage: Eukaryota > Metazoa > Mollusca > Bivalvia > Venerida > Cyrenidae > Corbicula > Corbicula japonica. Next base: position 281,446 of record JAZAYU010000443.1, on the reverse strand, counting down.
TATAATAATATTGACAGAAGAAAAAAAAACGCAGAAAATAAAATTACATTGATTCAAACTATCCACGTTAAACTATGACAATAATAAAGATTGTAACAATTTTATTTAACAATTGGAAGTTCTAATGTTATTTTAATTGTAAATATCAATTCAGACAGGACGATGACTATCTTAAAAATAATTTAAAAGACTTCCTTTAAACTTTCATAAAGAACAAATATCAAAATAAAGTAGAAACCCATTAAAAAAATAAAACAAATGCAGCTGCAGTTTATTGTTATTAAACGTAAAAAGTAATCATGATCAAAGACAACTCAAGAACGATAAAACCCACTAGTTTATCGGCTGTAACGGCCAGATGTGAATTATTGCTTCAACGTTTAGTATGGGTTGGCAATTGAAATCAGGTTTAAGAAGGCACTTACCAGCGCTATCCAGTCGTTTACAAAATAAATAACCACATACATTTTACATAGTACAAATATATAATATGTATATCGATGTACTTGGATCACTACATAAGGTAAAAATGTATTAGCAAGTATAGCGAATCTCAGTTTGATCCGAATTACTGTATCTCTGATTTTCAACGGGAAATCGGTATTGGCATTGTTATAATTCTATTACATTTGTGGATAGCATTGCTTGGATAGTTTGCTGATGCTCTTATTATACATGTACACATGAGAATTACACAACGGAATCAAAAGTTATGATGTTATAATATACAAAATGTAAACCGTCATCAAATGAAATCATTTGTACCAAGCGAACCAACTTGCAAGTCTGTATCTGTTCATTTACACTGGACACACAGCGTCTCTGGTTATGGTCAGTGGTGTATTCATGTTTAGTTCAAGGTTCTATTATGTTCAGTTTTAATAAGGTGAGTATCGATTTGGCCCATTTTGACGACCATGACATAGTGAAGTTAAGCAGTCAGTTGAGTACCACGACTGAGGCTCAAAGACCAATATCACTAAAGTGTCTATCTCGCAAAATATTAGATAAAATAGGTTTTGCAAATAAATTCTTCCTTTCGGTTGTTTTCATGGACAGTAAAAGAGTGCACATAACTGCTCACACCGTCTGGCCTGTATTGAGTGACAAAAAATAAATATCTACAAAAGAAACAAAATATTAGACCCGTCCTACATGTATATAATGAAGTGCATATTCATGAATCGCTGTTCATGTTACCTTTAATGCGTTTGTTTTCTTTTGTTTACAGGTAAATACTTTGGATGAGATGAACAATTTCGTACATCCACTAAATCAAACAGTTTCATACATCCACCACAAATCAATTAAGTGCTTCTTATAATACGAAACAATGGGCGGAACTTAACAAACTAGGAATTTGACACGAATTTTGAAAACATAAGTCTTTTTTTTTACAACGTACACGCCAAATAAATATTTTAAAAGCAGGAAGCACATTCATATCCATAGGGTGACTAATTAATAAAAAAAGGTTTGGTGGCAGGGAGACCAAACAAATCCAACAATAGAACAGACCGAAAAATTACAACAAACTATTTTAATGGAGTACCATTAGTAAAAAGGTGCTAATATAAATTGCGACAGTTGATGGTCGTCGAAAGAAGCCCTGTCTTGTATCGAGACGAACCACATGTCAAATCATGTCAAACATTTAAAGGCAACACGCAACATATGCTACATAATGTTTATTCTCTAAGACTTACAAATAATTAAATAAACAGCAGAGTTATAGCCAAGAGAGATAACCTGTTTTCACATACGGCGGTGATACATAACAATTTGGCGACGGGAAATGTTCGAAAATTGTCAGGATATCCAGCGTTCAATCATGGCTACTGCAGTCTGCATACATAAACTGTGCAGCAGTGTTTGATTATAATGACATTAAAGATGAATTGCACGTGTCGTCTTTAAATTGTTTTATGCAAATAAAACCTTACAACCTTTTAAGACATTACATTTAGCAGACAATTCATTGGAATCTGTGACACATTGTCTTATTAAATTATCATTATTCCTAAAATTATTGAAACCCGCTATGAACCCGCTATGAATAAGTTAACCAGGAAGAAGGTGCATCAATTCAGAGATTCATTAACATGTTGAGAAGATTTATAGAACATTGTGGGTAAGCAGACATATTAAACATAGCTTTGAGGGCTAGGCTTTCACATTATTCTTGAAATGACCAGATGCAGAAGCAATAAATTTTGGTGAAAGACTGAACGTTTTACAAGCACGACAAACATAAAAGCTGTCGATGCAGAAGGATGCAGAACTGCAATAACATGTATCGAACGGGTGAAAACAGAAACATGTGAATAAATTGCAAAACAGAAAAAGGGCATTCGAAAATTTAATGTAAGTTGCAAAAGAACAACGTATGTGACAGAAAAGGACGCTTGTCGAAATAGAAAATATTTGTTTAAACACAATATGCAATTTTGTAGTACGGTTGGAGATGTTAGAAGTGTTTGTTTGTCTTTAAATAGCAAACAAGAAAAAGAAAAATCCAAATAAATTTTTATGACAACAAACAACATAATTTTTAATATAACACTCAAAATTTGACACGTTAACAACTTTGAATACAAGTATTATGATTATCGATAGAAAGCTAAAAATGAAACTCGATTCATCATGTCAGTTATTCTTCTTTTAATAAATAACGCTCCTGGAATTATGTCGGTGGTAAGAAGCAAATAACACGAACGAGGCTCTTCTTAAAAACATGAAAGCCACCGAACACGACAAAAGCATTCTCTATTCGGTTTGATTGAGCCTTTTAATGGGCAGAAATGGAAATGCATATTACTGCCCATGCCGCCTAGCCACGGGTTGAGCGCAACTCAATATTAACACTCAGTATGGTAAAGAGTACACTTTTGATCCATCCCAAACGATGAAATGCATTATGACGGTGATTTTAGATTAATAACATTCCATGATTAGTTGCCTATGGTCCCCATATAAAAGAGTAGAATTTTCCTAAACGTGGAAACAAACAATGTGCGGAACAGAATAGACTTTCGACAGGGGTTAAAATCTGTAAAAATAGTTTTTTAATAAAGTATTAACAGTAAAATATTCTATGCTTCCCTTCAGTGAAGGTATCAGTTTCAAGTATCTCCCTTAATGGTTATATGCTACATGTAATTTCAAACCATGCAGAACATGTAGAAACTCAATATTTGGCAATATATATAGTACATACTTGTACTAACTTTTTGGGGGCATATGGATTGTATGTACTGTGTCTGTCACTTGTGTGGGGAGGCTGTTTTTTCTGAATGTGGCAATTCCTGATATGCTTATTTCACCTATTTTTTCACGGTGTGCTAGGCGCTGCCGCAATTTTTTTTATGAAAATGGGGTATTTTATACATTTTAAGCAGCGTAAGTTAAATAGCAATAACATGACAAAACAAAGACGAACTGTTTGTAGATATTACATGTATTAATAAACAATGTTTTGACAAATGGGAGAATGAAACTTTTCAAAGCAAAATGTAACTGTTTGAAGTTATTTTAAATACGCACATGCTTGTGTTGACGCTGCCAAAATATGCCTTATGTATTGGTAGAAAAGTGAAATATGCATATCAGGAATGGCCACATACAGCAGACACAGCCTCCCCACACAGCCAAAAGGTAGAGAGAAAAATAGAGCATGATTTTACAATAATCAGTTTCAAAATGGACGCCACAAACAATTAACGAAAGTGAGAACCCGAGGGGTTATCGCCTTGGAACGGTCAGTTGCAAAATAATTTGCCTCTGGGGGTTTAAACCAGGTTCTAGGGTGCACCAACCTCACACTTGCCCCCAACAGGTTCTCGTATCACAAAACAAGTACAATTTGTCTTGGTGAAATGACTCCAACCCCCCCCCCCCCCCCCCCCCCCCCCCTTCGGCTCAACAATGTTGCATGCAAAAGCACACACACATCTAAAAAATAAGAAGCTAATAGCATTGTAAAGACAAAGGGTAATTACTCAATGATCTTACCCAGACCAGAGCACCTGGAGTAAAATCAGCAAGAACACGATTACAGGGATAAAAGAAACGAATCGAGCTTCTAGGTTCTAGGTCTAGGTAAAAAAGGAACACAAAATTGAGAGATTTTGCTAAACTATACAATTGAGTAAAGGTAAAGAAAAAGGCAGGGCATTTTATCGACAAAACGAAAAGTGCAAGAAACCGAACAGAAATGTTTATAATAAACTTGATTGTCAGTAATTCATTGCGCTACATTATTGCACGTCGCGAATGGTTAACAATAGCTAGGTACAAGTTCATTTCTGTAGCCTTTATAACCACGCATTTAACTCAAGATAAAAGAAAAATCTAATGTAATATTACACAAAGCTAAACGAATTCTGTAAGAATGAGCAGAAATTAAAAACTGTTCCAATCAATTTGCTTGTAGGGGGAAATTATGTCACTCCGTTTCATAATTACAGGAAATTGTTGTTGGCATTGTTGTATGCCAATTACTTGTCCCAGATTTTTTTTTTTTTTCCAAATTTAGAACACACGAGGAGCCATTATATTGTTTTCCATTCGGAACGTCTGCAACTGATTCGCAAATATTCTCAAATGGCAAACATGTATGATTTAATACCGACACTTAAGTGTTGTCCAAAGACAGTTACACTTCTTATCATGGATAAGTATACAGTCACGTGATACTCTACATGTATTTATATTAACAATTATGATTACCGGTAACAATATTGATCTTATTGCGTCACTTGGCGAGATAAATATTTTTTCAGTAAGAACAGTCCTGTAATTCTCATGAGAAATGAAAAATTTGCAAATTTAATCTGTTTGCTGTTTAAAAATACGTGATTGTTCTTGTAATAAGCAATTCTAATATTTGCTATATTAAAACTAATTATTATAGCAATAAAATGTATCAGAATAGTTGCACTTTAATCATACGTGAACATGTTAGAGCTAAACTTTTAAGGAATTACAGTATTACATTATTCATTTATCCAAATAAAAAGAAGAGTGTCATTTAAAAGCATTGAGTATTTTAAAACAAGCTGTTTTTATTTACATTGTACCCGATTGAAACGGTAAAACTATTTCGTTCACAATCGGAAGTATCCGATTTAATTTACGAAAAATGAAGACTACTTTATCGAAATTTAAATTTAAATGACATATTAATCAGTAAGAAGATGACAGCGCAGCACATTTATGCAACCCAATCGGCAAAAGTATTTGCAGTTTTATCGTTGCTTTATCTATCGTTTATTAACGGACCAATCCTCATATACTTCTAATGCGTTACTGTCATATTTTGTTTAATATAGGCTTCAAGTAATAAGTTCATTGTTAACCCAGAAACTTAAACGAAATGACAGGCGCAGTTCTACAATCTCTATAATGAGAATATGTGACCATCATGTCACGCTTCGATATATATTAAACTAGCAAAAATGTAATGCAGCATTTTAACCGTATATGATAAAACAATACCCTTGTGAGTTGAGTTTGCACTTATTTACAAAATGGGAAGAACAATTTATTTTGCATAACGCTTATTGAAAAGGATTCTAGTAACTAAGGTAGTTGAGCCTGTCTGACAAAATAACTCTTATTGCATTCTAAAAAATGGTTGGGTCCCCTCTACCCTTATTTTACAAATGCTTGTTCATTTTATTTCGAACGATACCTGTTTTGATTATTAAAATAAATATTTGTCTTAATGAGAAGTTAGCAAGTTCCATTCTTAACATATAAATAAATATTTGCTTTTCATGGGATGCAAAACAATGCACTTTTATATGGCCTATGGATCATTTGTCAGAGGCTGGCTGTTTTTGGTAACTAGTCAGGCTGTCTAGTTTTGTCACAAGTATGTCCAAAAGATTGAATACTGGTGTCCTAACGTATACTAAATTATATTTTTCGTTCTGTGACATCAAAATGAAATTAACAAAATACAATGCATATTTGTATAAAACGCAATGAAGGAATAGAGGGAATATGAAATGATTCATGCTATATGTACTACGACTGACTTATATTGTATCAGCGGATTGATTAACAAACGGCAAAATTGATTGCTTTTTTGTTTACTTAATATCCATTTAATTAAGAAATGCTTTTATTTCAGCCGTTATTCAAAAGGTTTTTATTCATCCGAATAAGTAATCATAAATAGCATGTTTTATCTAAAGTTCAGTAAAAGGATAAAACTTCATGGGCATGTCTTACAAGAAAAGATTCAGTAAAAAATATCAGTATTAAACTATCCGACCAAATTACCAAATTAAACTAAAAGTCTTGTTTTTGATAAATAAATATATTACATTGTAATTGTCATTGTAATCATTTAAACTCAATTATAGTAAAACTATTATTTTCTCAATTTTAATACCAATTATTTAGAAATAAAGAAAAGCAGTATGAAAAATCACCGAAAACACAGTGCACACATTCTATTTGAATAGAGTATGGGATGTTTTGTTCAGTTTTGTAACATTTACTTGACAGTAAGACAAAATGGTGAAACAATTGCGTGATTAAAAGTAAAATAATGTTAATCAGTAAAATGTGTTTTCGTCCAAGGTATGTTTTTAAATGAGAACAACGTGTAAATAGATATGATAGATATGATGCTTGGCACATCGTTATATTTTTCTCATACCTTTGAAAAGTCATTCAAAGTTCAGTCTATGGATTCGAGTCCTTCAAAGAGTTGAGTCCTTCGAATAAAAAGTATTTTTTTCGGTTAGCACTCAAAATAAACATACCCGGCACACGCATGCCGAAAGAAAATTACACGCATGCAGAAAGAAAATTATCAAATTTAGTTTGTTTATTTATACTATTCTCTAAAATCATTAAGTATTAATAATGAACAAGTTATGACTAATAATTTGATAAATAATTATAATAATTATTGTTAGAGAACATGACAGTCACTGTTTGTCCCGTTCCTGTTTGTTTTAAACATTTCTGCATGTACCCATGAATTTACAAAACGAAATAAACAAATGTATAATCGCTTCCTTCTATTTCGATTTTTTGGATAGATGTTGGTGGTTGCTAAAGAAAACGTGTTTTCCCGCCTTTCTAACATAATTTTTGCAGAATGGAACGAAAACAAAACGAAAAAAGTACGACATACCTATATGTACTAAGTGTCAATTTTTTCTGTAATGTTTCAGTCTATTCTTATATCGTATGCTGACCAAGAAGACAAGAAATTGTCAGTTTGTATTAGGTATTTAAGTGTTTGCATTTCGTATTAAAGCAAAAAGTTCTATGGTTATCCTTACGTGATGTCATTATTATTTTCGTGATTATGGTGATTTGTCTAGCGTCGCGTCATAGGATATCACTGCGCTGCAGTTTGCAACTCACTATGAACTTGATAAATTGAATTTCCGAAAGAGCTGAAATATTCTTTATGCATAACAGCTATCCAGCTAACTTGGGAAAGTCTGGTCATTTTGCGTGTACGTCACAATTTATTCTTTATCCACTCTAGATGTCTGGAAAGTCAGCATAATCATATCCGTTAAAGCAACTTTTAAAGCAACGAACTTAAATACATATTAACACATTATAGAAAGAAAAATAACTTTACAGCATAGCTCTAACAACTAGAAAACAAGCCAGGAAGAAGATAATCCTACTAATTAAAAATGGGTAGATTGTTAAAATGACACATGTACTTTCACAGGGCCAACACAATTATCCTTAAAATGACTCGGCATTGGTAAACAAAATAATCATTTTTGTTGTTTTGTTTTTATCTTAGAACTGATTTTGAATTTCATTTAACCGTTCTCCCAAGAAACAGCCGGAAATGCCAGATTCTGATTAATCTAATTATGCCTCGGATATATGTTACAAATTAAGAAAAATTAAGAAATTTTCTTAAATGGTGGTACCATCAGAATTTAATGTGAAAAGAAGATAAGTAGATACGTAAACATATATTTCGTTAACCATTACTTAAGGTATATATGTACTTCTTATGGGACTTTAACGTATAATGTATCTGAAAAGGTGATTTTCGGATGTGGTAAATTGTTTTGGTACCTTTTCAGGTTTATAATGAGAATGTAACGCATATTTCTGTTAAAAAGCGAAATAAGCACATCATGAATGGCAACATTCACCAGAAACAGCCCCTAACCCACCCATACACACTCAGTCAAAACGTAGAAAAGAAGAAACCATGGTTATGCAATGATCAGTTTCAAATTAGACGCCACAAGCAATTAACATAAGATAGAACCCGAGTGATTATCGCCTTAAAACGGTCAGTGGTAAAACAATTGGCCACTGTGGATTAAAACCAAGTTCTAGGGTGCACCAACTCACATATGAACAAACAAGTACAAGTTGTCTTGGTGAAGTACCCCCATCCCACCCATCGACTCTACAATATTGCATGCAAAAGCACACAAACATTTAAAACATATGAAGATAATAAACAATAGATAATAAATAGCATTGAAAATCGGGTACGCAATGTCCTTACCAAGACCAGAGCCCCTGAAGTCAAATCAGCTCTGTCAATCGGGATAAAAAGAAAAATATATATAATAGATCGATCTTCTAGGTGTGCTATTCTAGTCAACAAACCCTTTTCATATAAATGATAGGTCAAAATAGGAAAAAACAGACACTATTTAAAACTACTAAAGTTTTTGCGTCAACAATATATTACTGTTGCAAAAATAAGCGTGTATCGCACATATTGCAGATAATAACATTTCAACATTTCGTTAATAATTTAGAATCGGTAATACAGACAAAGGTCGAAAAATAGTCTAGTGTGTAATTTTCTTGTCTAAGTTTATTACTCAATCAGTATTTCCTGTGAATTAACCACTTTGCAAGTGTTAATAAAATCCTTAAAAGACACATATTACTGATAATAATATTTCAAGGTCATGTTAGTTATTCGGTAATTGTAATCGATCCCAAGGCCGACAAATTATAGTATAGTTTCTATTTATCTTGCATTGTTTTATGAATCCCCGCCAGAATTTGCCGTGAAATAAGCACTAAAGTCATTTGTTACTGTCAATAAAATGCTTTCTACCACACATATTACAGATAATAATACTTCAATGTTTTGTGATTTATTCTGTTAGACAGTCCAAGGTTGACAAAATATAGTATTTGTATTTATCTTCAATGATTTTATGAAACACCGCCAAAATTTGCTGTGTAAAAATCCTCACAAATAATATGTTGATGATTTTAATGTGGTAACTTCTGAGGTGTGAGACAGATTTGGCAGTCTTGTTCCTAGGATAGGTTCCTTTAAACTTGGCAAGTAACATCCATATTCAGACAGCTCATGACATGATAAAGCTTAATTATTTTTATCGCAATACCAACATAACTTAACTTTCAATAAATGTTGCTTTTTCTGCTTTAATTTGTCTATTTGTTTTAAAACTTTGGTTGGAAATGTAACTGTCTGTGCAAAATGAGCAAACATAATATTTATGCTGTCTTCTTGGTGATTTGGTGTAATAAAGGCTGAAATGAAGGCTTTCCAAACAAACATCCCTATTTCAGATTTAATATATTTAACTCTATATTTATTTGTTGTTTTATCTTAAAATTGATAATGATGCATGCCTCATCTCAACTTTATGAAGAAGAAACTATGTCAACTGTCCCGTTCCAAAAATGGCGTCTGTTGCATACCACAGAATAAAATCTGTATCGGCAGCACACAAACAATATGTTGATCTGTCTCTCCGAAAAAATATTTTATGTTACTTTCATACTTTAATTATTTTTTGTATTCTAAATCAGATATTAATTTCGTTTTTAAATCGATGCAGAGGGAACTTTAAAAGTCACGGAATACGACTAATACAAATATGACAATATTGCAAGCACGGTGTAATTGAGCATGTTCATGGGCGTTTATCGAAATGCATATTACTGCCAACGCCGCTTTGTCATTTTCAAGGCTTTGACATTTCAAACCTTATCAAATATTTTCATAGCTTGAGAATCGATAAAAGTCCAATATTTTAACAATAATTTAACCGTGTCTTTTTTCAAATTTCAGTTCAACTTTTAGTCTCTAACAACTTTTTCATTAGCAAATAGATGAAAAGGGGAACTTTGAAAGCCGCCGAACAGGATAACAATTAAAATATTGCGGGCTTTATTTTTGATTGAGTCTGTTCATAGGCAGTATTGGAATTGCATACATGTATTACCGCCCACATCGCCTAGCCACGGGTTTATGTATTCCGTGTCGTTTTGTTTCACGAGGAAGTTTAAGTAAGAAACTAGAAAGTAAGTAATATCTGCATAAGTTGCATCATGTTACACCATAGCCTAGTAAACGAGTTGATTCTATCTCACGATACATTATTGCCTTCTTACAGGTCTCTTGATATAATGGAACCTTCTCGTTTCCTTTCAGCATTAAATTGATTGAAGCTCTGGAATAGATATCGTGATAATGTTTAATATAATAAATACTTTTAGGTGATAATGTGTAGAATCTGTCATGGCACAAAGTTCAGATACACAAGGATATATCTAGAGGGGTGAAGCGATGACATATCTTCTCATAAAAACGACTTCCTTTGATTTATTCGTAGATACTGATCCGTAATACCATTATTATTTCAATTTGTACAAGAACATGGTTAACAAGCTTAAAAAAAAACAAACAAACAAACAAAAACAACTACTGCTTCCACCTGGGAGTGTACTCTTGTAAAAGTACAAAATGAGTCGTATTGAAACCAGAACACCTGGAGTTAAATCATCAAAACTAGAGTGATATGATTAAAACAAATTGATTAAGCCTCTAGTTCTGTTTCAAGCTTCATAAACACATATTAAACCCCTGCTACCGCTGTGCTTACAAATTGATACATTCAGGCGATGCGATCAAAGAAGATAGCTACTCAAAAACTATGAATAGCGCTGTAGAATAGCTTGTTGGAAGCTTACTTATTTTAAATAGAGTGGTTATGAATAACGTGGGTGGGAAATTCATAATTCATATTTTTATACCTTAAAAACAAACCTTCATAAAACATTGGTAAGGAAATACTTAGTTGCACGTTGCATTCGTGGTTGTTAACATCAGTTGCAATTTTTCTTACATGTAAATCTTGGTGTGGACAATAAAACCTTGCAAGACGTTGTTATTTGTGGTGCCAATTTCATATATGTTTCAACGATCCCTGTTGTGCAAAATGTGCATTTATTGAAATCTTTGAAATCGTTTCAAGCAATATTAAATCTTTTAAAACAATCTAATGATTTAGAGAAAGAAGTATGTGGGATTGACAGTCTTGATTTCCCAGACAAGTGGTTGCCTTCAAAAGTCAGAGAATATCAAAACTTTAAGTTGTGTAATGGCAATACTATACAAATAACTGATATAATATTTCCTCGATTAAGGATTGAATCGATTTTTGGTGGTTTTCATTTGGGTATGGAAAACGGTTGGTTTGTTTAAAGTGCGTGAAGTCCGAAGGGCTTCTCGCGTACTTTAAACAATCCAGCATAGCTACAGACAAAATGGAACCTGTAACTTACAATGTACAAGCATAGGGTAAAACAACTATTGTATCAAGCCATAACACATAGCCTTTTTAGAGCCAACATTCTTCATCAGATATGAATACGTTCTAGAACCGTAAACAAGAGTTCATGTTAGTCAAATATGATCAACGTTTGTGTTGTATTAACGAATACGCAGCTTTTGAAACACAGCAAATATGTCCTATAAGATTGAATAAACTAAAAGCATACGTATCATTTTATTATACAATTCATGTGTTAAAAATTATTTTTATAAGTGTTTTAACAGATATATACTCTTGTTGGAAACAAAGTGCTTATTGATTATTCCATTCTGTTCACATACTTTGTCAAACATGCCCAAGTCCTTAAAATATAAGATCGCTTACGCCTCCGACACTTGGGTCAAGTAACTGTTAACCGAACAACAGCGCAAATGTAAACGTAACCTTTCATATTGCATAATTTATCCACTAAACATGTGAAAAGGAAAAAAATATATATGAAAGGGAAATAAATGGTTGCAATGGTCCTTACTGTGTTTCAATTAACGTGTTATTTTTCCAAGTATTGCACATTTAAGGATATATCGAGCCTGGGTTTTCCATAGCATGCAATACTTGTCCAAACTACCAATTATATGCCAATTTAATATATCATGCATTATAACCTCAAATATGATAGCGTTTGCGATTTATCCTTTGAGTTTTTTTATCAGATGATATTTTAACAATATCTTTCTGGGACAAGTACTTATATATTTCAATTAAATTAGACAGCACGTGGTATCTTGATTTTCTAACGAGAAGAATTTATTCGAACTACGAACTACATTGTATTTTATATTGAAAATTATCTTTTATTTTACCTGGACAATTTATTTTCTCAATTAATTTCTTTAACTATTTGTGTTGGTGATGTTGAAGGAGCTTTAACTCTTTCCTTGATATATACGCATTTGTACGCATGTGTAACCAGTGTAGACCCAGATCAGCCGGCACATACGTGCCGTCTAATCAGGATCTGCACTGGTCGCATTTTGGTCAGAAATAACCTAATGAGTCAAAAAGCGAACAGTTTAGATCCTGATCAGACGGCACGAACGTGCCGGCCGATCAAGATCTAAATTGTTCGCCCTTGCAATAAAGGTGTATCTATACAGGAAAGGGTTAATTCATGTTTCTCGTGTTGGAATGGCATCAACAGGATCGTGAATTTACAAGGGGCATTTTATTTCCCGTACCATCGTTGTACATAGTTCTTGTGTAATTAACATGACTCATTGATAAGCAATAATATGTAATAGGTAATCTATCTATCTATAACAGTACTTCAATTATCACGTTCCCTCAGATAAAGGTATTAAGGAAAGTTTAAATTACAGTAAGGTCAACCCGTCATTGATCGTTGATCTTGATTTGTAATGAATTTGGTAGATGTAATGATGTGTTGCATAGCGATATCTTCTTCCATGTATATTTTCATACAAATGTAAATCATTCACTTACGGAGGATATGTCCCATGGCTAACGCTTTTGAAGCGAGAATCGTTTCTAATACACCATGAACATTGTAAATTGGCGATGACCCCTGTAGGATTTTATATTCAAAGCTTGTTCACTATGATTTTTAAGATTTCAATGAACACAACCTTTGTATATAAGGAACGCTTTTGAAACAAGAATATCAGTACCACACAGTTTCAAAAATATGGTTCAATTGGAGTCTAAAATCACTTATTCTACCTACTGCATTAGAGCATTTCTTAACCAGTGCTAAATGAAAATTTAATTAATGTTTTCAAGAAAATAAAGCGTAAGTTTAATGTCCCCACTTTATTCGAAAAGACCATGTCATGTCAAATTAAAACTGTTGAGAAATTTAGATAATTGCCTTTTATTTTCTTAAATAATAGTAGAATGAATTGAAGTTATTTAATGTCAATTCTATTTTATCATTTATATTCTCTTTCCAGAAAGTCGTCTTTTGTGAAAATACGCGGGTTCAATATTTTATTGAGGTGGCGCGGACATTGTTCTTAAATCGAAGACATCGTTTTGAAAGATAGAATATCAATTAATAAAGTCATTTGTATAAATAAATCACCGGTTTCACCTAATGTTCATCAATTATATAGCTTTCTTTTTTACAACCTGTTTTTCTTTTGTGATGCAAGTCAATTTTGATCGTTATTGGATCTTTGATTTCAGGCACGTAACCGCTTCTGAATCGATTCGCGGCATGGCCCATTATCAGTTTAAACAAAACCCATCTCTTTAACCTTCTTGTCCTTTCAATGTTATTGGCCCTGCACTGGATAATTAATGTCATTTTAATGTTAAGTTCTTCGTCATGTAACTAAATCAGGATCTATCAAAACACGTATTGGGTTTTGGCTGATAATAGTCCTTTGAATGTGATTTTAGATATATCCTGTTGCACAGAAATAAGCTGACTTTAAACAATCGAATTTGTTTTATCTTAAGCTATAATTATACATGTATGTATTTATCCGTAACTAAATTTTAAAAAAATGCTGGTTAACAAAGTTTAAACTTTAAAACCCTTATCGCACACTGTTTTAATTCTGTTATTTTCACGACGAACGATGTTACAATTTTTACACTATTACATAAAAATAAGACATACATGTAATAATATAATAATTAATGATTGTTGTATTAAAAATGTGAGAAAATTAGATGCACGAAAGTTATATGAATACAACTTGCAACAATAATGACGCTGTTATAATTGTATCAGACTGTATTCCCTGCAAAATAAAATAACTGACAATGATGGAAAATGATAATCTATACGTAATATATGATTTCAGATTTTATTAATAAAAGTGATATTGCCTCTACCATAGAGTGAACCCGCTCCGTTACGGCGACAGCGCCTAGCCCTGCATTTCCGACGACGCAACCAATTGAGCAAACCGGGACAACACCAAAAATGATTGATCAAATAGCCCTGATATACAATATCATCACTGCACGACATCGGTAACGCTGTAATTTTACTAATAACAGTAGTGACTATATGTAAGGTGAGACTTTTTACGTCCACCGCACTGCACAAATAGTGCTACTATGAATTTTAAATGATATTGCCTCTACCTGGGAGCGAACTCGCACCGTCACGACGACATCGCCCAGCCCTGCAATTCCGACGACGCAAGAAGTAATAAATATCTTTACCCTAGCATCAACCATGTCAACTGCTGAAACAAAAAAGCAACATGTAATTAGTTTTTGTTTAAGCAATACATATCTTTACACTCACATGTACATTATGTTATACGTATTGGAAGGGATACATTGTTTTAACAAATATTTATCAATGCGAAAAAGGAAAAAAAAACATTAAGCAAAATGTTCTCATAGTATTGACAAACAAACACATAAAATTAATTTTGCCACTTATAAACGTTTAAGCTAGTATCTTGGAACCATTCAATTATCACCTGCAAACAGAATTATAGTATTAAATCCATATTTAAAAAAAACCAAAGACAATTTTATATGTCGTTTTTCTTGCAAAATTAAACAATTTTTCCTTAATTATTTTGTCATGTTTGTATCATGTTTGTATCCAATTGTAACCAATGGTCCAAAGCTCAGGATCAGGTGGTGTCAATGTGGAAAATTTAAATTTGCTTGCACCAAAATGTAAGAATCTTTATCTATTGAAAACCCTGAAATTGCTTTATTTTTTTTCTTTTAATGTGGTCGTTCATTAGAAAATAAAAAAAATCAAAAACACCATTGAGTCCTCTAGTAACGGCAACGGGTGGTTTTTTAAAATATGTCCGTTAATGGGATATCCTTTGATAATCAAATACTTGCAAAACCTGAGCAAACACCTCTCTCTATGTAATCAACCTAGCAGTAATGACCTTATTGCTTTTTAAATTAAGTGTCACTTGGTTTTTCAACGTAAATGCGCGGAAAGTGGATGCGTTTGATCCACTAACTGTTCCGCTAGACCTTAGTATTTTTCAGAATTAATGTGTGCTTTTCACACTGTTATGTCGCTTTTTTTGCCCTTGAATGGGGGTGTTTTTCAGTTTGTTTAAATGCATTGTATGTTTATAGCGTATTGTGGTACGGAAATGGTGTTTATTGTCTATATGACCTTTTGCAAAAGATACTTCAAGTGGGAGCTAGAAAAGACTGGTTCGTTTAAACTTTCGTAATTAAATCTACGGATGTATGTTGCTCTACATGTATGTGGTATGTGCTTCGTCGTTTGTATTTGTAAGTTAGTGCATTTTGTAATTTGCAAAACATTGTTTTCTGAAAGTGACACTTACACTGATAAATAAACACTGAATCACATATTCACGGTTTTGTATTTTTAAATAAGGTATTGATACATGCAGAAAAATTAACATAACTGTTTTGTTAGAAAGTCAAATTGTCCGGCAAACAAATGTGATAATTTCCTTTAATACCAATTTAGGTCTACATTGTAAAAACCCTCCCACGAATCAAATCTGTCTGCAAAAATGTAGACAGATTTGAAAGTACACAAATTACTTCAACGAGAAAATCAACAAAAGATAGGTTTGCCAGCAGGAAATGCGTCATTCTTCAAGGCCTGGGACTTCGGGCAATAGCAAACAGTACCTTTAAGTTAGCATTACCTGAAATGAGCACCAACAATTGGCGTTGATATGCGCTTTAATGACACTTTGATCTTTTTAATCGTCACGAACACCCCGTTGTCGAGAAATATGTCTAAGCACCCAGATACCACTTGTTGTTATATAGATTTAATTTGAGCTTGCCTAAACAACTAAATGTGTCCATATGAACCATATATGTGCAATCATCTTGACAATGGATGGTACAAATAGGTTTACCGAACGGCTGTTTTCCAGTG